>OZ023333.1:30256430-30286430 GCA_964007535.1 Brachyptera risi
AACAATTCAATCCGCTGATTCGTTCCATCCACTAATTAATATTCGGTGTTTCACTGACCAAAGACAAATTAAATTTCTAAAACCCTCAGAAAAAATAATGTAAAAAAATTAGGAAAATTATTAGAAATACAACAAAAATGGCAACGAAAATTGTTTAGAGTAATAGTTAAGTTATTGTCCTTCTCAGTTGACGCCGACACGGAGGGTCGAGAGGACGCCGATGAAGACTACGAAGAGGATCGAGAAGTGTGTCATCTGCCTAGAGCGCCTGGCCCCTGTCGAGGACTGTTTACCAGTTACTACTTCAATCCGAGGACAGAAAGGTGTGAACAGTTTGTGTGGAGCGGCTGCGGAGGAAACGGCAACAGGTACAAATAAACTGTCGTATTTTTTACAGAATAAACTTACAAATATACAGAATATTATTAATCAAGAACGAAAGTTACGGTTAAAATGAGGGCTTATACTGAGACGAATGGTCGAGTGGTAACACACTGAATCGACATTCAAGAGACTGAGGTCGATTTCCGCCATCCTGACAGGTTTTCCTCTGTCGTTCAGGTCAATACTGGGATGGTTCCTTAACAAAAAGACACGACCGACTCCTTCTCACTATCCAAAAACACCTAATGAAATAACAATTCACCTCATCATCCCATTATCTCATCATTCATCGACGCTAATAGATCGTGAACATCACTATAGTGCGTCCTTAAACCCAATATGAATAAAAATAAATAAGGAAGGGTTATTTTGTCTCAGCATCTATACCGGGGATTACGTTTGCATTGAAAAAATAAATTTGAAATTCTTCAATGCTTCAGTGTAGTGAGAGCGAAAGAACTCGAGTAGGAGAAAAAGATGAAGAAAATGTATGATAATAATTAAAACATATTACCGCAGATGATCGAGCTATAGCTTAATTATCTGTGAAATTAGTTAATATTCATCAAGTATATTAATCATGATGACGATCCTTTTTTATATTAACAATATTTTTGATGTAATCCAGTCTTAGGATCTTTGCCATAGATATATGTATATACTGCAAAGTAATAGAAACAAAATTACTCGTTACTACTAATTAACACTACGTTCACTCACTGTTGTTGAGCCAGAAACTGACACCAGCAACGTGAAAACATGGCGGTAAATGAATGTGAAAATCATTTTCACCGTTGAATCAATAAATATAAATGATTTTCCAAGTAATTACTAATTTTCAACTTACATAATTTTTGTTGCAAATTGTCATTATATTACGGATGATTATGTTATTCCGTCTCAAACGATTATTCATGAACCCTTTGAATCATCGTTTTTATCTCGAGTTCATTATTATCGCTTCGAATATCATAGAAGCGTTCAATTCTATTTTAATTGTTCAAACTTAATAAAAACAATAAGAGGTGATATTCTGAAAGTTTTCAAGATACTAGATAGCATAAACGCAGCATTGAAGAGCGTGGCAACTTCTTCAATATAAGTTGCATATTGATTTCCAAACTTCTGAACTTGACTAAATTAACAACACATTATGATCAAAATCTGAATGAAATTTCAAATCAAATATATTGACTGTGAAATTGTGATGGAAACAATTGACTGTATCAACACACAATTGGTACTTTTCTTCCGAGAATCTCAAATATTTCAACTCGCATCCTTTTCTTCAGTTATTTCCTGAATTTGTATCATTAGTATCGTTTCTCAAACAGACTTCACTATAGACTAAAGTATATACTTTTAATATTTGTTATTTCAATTTTTCACTTATCTTAATGTTATCCAATGGACAAATGATAAAGGTGGGTAGTGAGCGAATACCAAGGCGTGAGTTCGGAAGAGGAACAGTCTAAAGAGAGAGGAAACGAGGAAGACCAAGAATAATATGGGAAGAAGTGATAAGGTGGGATGTGGAAGAAAGAAGAGAATCGTGGAAGAGAGTAAAGGAAGAAGAATGGTGGGATGATAGGGAAGTACGGAGGGACTAGATTGATAGTAGAGGGAATTGAAGATAGCGATGGGTTGTTGTGTCTGGCAAGCACAAGACAGCGCGTGTAATTTGCCCACGATTTTGGTTTAATTGTTGAACCCCCTAACCCAATTTGTTGGATATAGAGTGGGATTTAATTGTGTCCAATATTCTGTTGTCACTTTTTCCACTTTTTCATTAATTTATACTTCATTGATCGTAATCTTCTTGTTAAAAAAGGAATCAATCGAGGTTATTCATATACTAACGCCTTACTTTCTTCTTCAATCAGATTCTCGTCACTGAAGAAGTGCGAAGACCGTTGTGCCGACAAACAAGATGAAGGCTCTGACGACACAGCCAATCAGAATACAGTGTACAGCAGTGTGGAGTGTCCGAATGCCGTATCGAGGTGTGACACAAAGAGGCAATGCAGAATGACACGCGACCGTAATAACTGTCCTGTCTGCGATTGTAAACAACGTAAGTCAGTTTTGAGTTTTTATTCATCCCTTACTGGTGAATCTAGAACCACAGAACTATAATATTATTATTATTTATGTATTTTTATTTATTCATCATGTGTTATACACATAGGCGAAGTTTGGTCGTACATGACCGCTCTTCCACTCGACCAATTTTAAAATATACAATATTAATTAATTGGAAACAAATATGAACATATCAGAAAATAAGAATACGAAAAAAGTAAACTATGTAATCATATTATCAATTATGGTAATTAACAATGGATAATGTCAAAAATATTAAAATTGGTATAATAATAGAAGCTGAGTTATAACAATAAAATTATGTACAATTGAGATACAGAATGCTACAGCAATTAAAATATAGTGAGCATACACTGATGATTTCGAATGAAGCACAACCATTGTCTCACCATAGTATTTTTTGTGGTACCAAGCGAATTCCCTCAGTAACAATAGACTCCCAGAAATCAAAAATATGTTTGAAAAATGCATGGTTTTGCATGGTTTTGAAGGCCCCCTCTGCCCCTAACTGGTTAATATTTTCCAATGAGGGCGCTTAAGAGCGTATACCGGAATGAAGTATATACTCGGTCGTGTGACATGGGTTTGGAGGAACTTTCGAATGAATAGTTGTGGAATATCGTTAGGATTCAGTTGAGGTCTGACACCCAAGCCCATGTCACACAACCAAGTATATCTTATTCCGGTATACGCTCTTCAGGCACCCTTTTTCAATTCACCCCATGAACTAACACGCGATGTTTTTTGTGTTCACCAGGACAATTGACGTGTGGCCTACCCGCTCAACGAGGGCATTGTCGCGCTCTGTTACCGAGGTGGCGCTATGACGTGACAAGTGGTACATGCAGAATGTTCCACTTCGGAGGCTGTGACGGTAACGGCAACAATTTTGCTTCAGAGAAGCAGTGCATGCAGATGTGCAAAGGTGAGAGAAATACAGACATTATGTTGTCTTATATTAAAAAGCTAATTGTAGGTGATACGGAGAATTCGCTATTATTATTATACTTTCAACTATCCCACCTACAATTAGACCATACGGGAGTACGAATGAGCGAGTGATGGAACTATGAAGTTCTAAATAAGCGAAAATTCACGATTTTTTGTATTGTGTACTTAACGACCCCACCAATAGCTAGATCATACAGGGGTACCAATGAGCAGTTGATTATTAAATTGTGAAGGGATGATAAGTGAAAGGACGTTCACAAATACCCATGTCTTATGCGGGACTCGAACCCTTGCCCAATGGAGACTTCAGTTTTTGAAGCGGTACCTCAGCTGACTGAGCCACCGAGCGAACGATTACAAAAACCAATGTCTTAAGCAGGACTCGAACCCACGGCCAACGATGACTTCAGTTTCTGAAGCAGTTTCTTAGTATTAATTGACTAGGCCATGGAGGGTAGCGAGTTTAGGCCCTATTGTTCCCCCATTGAAAATGATGATTACCATTTTTATGATGTTCATGTTCAAATGTATCAACTCAACCTGAATACTAGTATCGATTCGTTATCTTCATTGGTTTACCATGCACAAGGATCCATGGATCAATCTTTCTGATACATGTAATAATTAATAATAAAATTCATGACATTAAAGAATATGAAATAAAATTGAAGTTTATCTCATATTTATTGAAAATTTCAACGTCCCTTACGAACTTGGTTTCATAATAATATAGGCCTACTACGAAAACACTACATTCAATTCACCTTGATCCAGAAGGTGGAGAATAAGAACCATATTTTTCAGTTATATCTAGATGAAAATATATGTGTTATAATTCAATAACAAATTCCACCTGACAAAACACAAAATATTTTGAGAATTTTTTTTTTTTTAATTAATAATTACTTTGAATTCGAATGTAATTCAGATAACATTTCAGTAAATTTTATATAAAGTTTGCTCATAGAAATTTCGTATTTGTACACGTGTCGAATTATCTCATAATTACATTTCTATACTTGGCTGAAACCTTAAATTAATGTGTTGTCGTGCAGATACGAGAATTGACATTGAGCATGTTAATAAGTTCAAAAAAAGTTCAACATGTGTATTGCGTGCAAAAAGAAACAAACACACAGAAACCTAAGAGAAAAGAAGTCTTTAGTGACGCTTGCATGAAATGAAGGAGGAGGAGGGACGAATCTTCAAATTTGATTGGCTGTAAGAATTGAGGGCATTCTTTAAATATCCGCACTTGTTATTTGAACTGAATCTCGCACTCACACTTCTTAAAGTTGAACATTTTATATTCGTCACTCATTGCAACAGTTTGGACAACTTAAAATCCACATTCATACAGTTTATTTTTGCATTAAATACAAAATAAAATAAGTTTCAGAACTCAAATTGATATCAAATCCACATTTCCGGAATCGGTTACAGAAATTGATAGAAGAAATGAAAAGATGAGTTTAAAAAAAAAACAGAAAGAAATTTTGAAAATTATATGAGAGTCTATTTGAAATTTTATAAAAATTCAACATCTTTCTGAACCAGATGATTACTAATCAATAATGTACTTGGAATATCTTTCATAACTCATTTATTGTTTGGATTTTTTTCACGTGTATTCATAAACCCCATTTCATTTTACAACGGTACTTGGAGCTTTTTCCTAGTTACAAAACAAATTCAATTAATACTGTAAACCAGTGGTTTAACTATACACAGACAGATGATGAGTAAGTAGTATGGTATGTTATATTGTTTGCTAACTCAGTTTTTTTCTTGGTTTCCAGGTGTCACCACAGTCGCATAGAATCTGACGTCATGCATCCTACTTCGCTCCCCCTCCTCCTCCAAATTCCCACCCCCACCACCCCTCGCTTAACACCAAAACATCACCCTATATTTATTAATATTGCGTAGACTATTGTATTGTAATATTGTATTGTATGTTAGTTACTGTATTGTATTGTGTATTATGTGTATATTAAACCGTATTGTTTTGTATATGATCTGTTTATATTTATTTTATGATAATATACTTGTATACAAGGGAAAATGAGGTCGAAAGGTCAACCTCAAACACCGTGTATGGCCACATTAACGTTGTATTATGATTAAGTATTCTTTTGAAGTGATAAAATCGCCCTTGTTGAGCCTCCTCCGAACGATTTTACCTTCCAACCTCAGCCTCATTTGTGGTTTATTGATTTTGTGTCAAGTTTCGATGATAATTGGAAGATAATTGGAAGATAATGAAGAAAAACTATCAAATTATCGAAATAATCAAAACATTTTTCATCAGCATCGAGAAGTTGACACCAAAAAATCCATTCTTTCCCTATAAGGGCAAACAATGGAAGCTCAGAATGGTTTGAAGGAGGCACCACAAGGGTGATCTTACACCCCCATGTTTAATATATTTAAAATAAATCAAAAAATGAGGTTTTGCATTCCATTTTGGTTTTTTGAAAGTATTGCTCTATGTAATAATTATCAGAATTCACTAATCATTAATGAGTACATTTCATGACCCTCCAAACGATTCGAATTAACTCGTATCCGTTATTTGTAAAACGTTGTTATAAATTACAACTCATCTAATTACAACCAATTATCTAAATGCTCAGAAACCCTGGTTAAAACTGTCTACTTCCTCTTCTGGTACCACGAATATACTAGAAAATTATCCCAACATCCCAAACGGCCTGAAAAATTATCGTTTTCCTAAAAATATCTTACTTGGCTAGTGTACGCTGGCTAACTGTGCGCCACTGAAATATATCGAAGACATGCGGTTTGATTTGTTCCCCCGCTGAGTTCATCCACAGACTTCGCTACCCGAACTTCCAATATCGATCGAAACGAAAAAAAATGTAATTTTCATATAAATGTGAATTTACGACTTTCAACGTTTCAACAGTTTTTATTTTGTACGTTAAAACGTTTAGTACATTTAACGCTTCCACTAGATACCGTGAAGGAGAAAAACGATGTATAATGTTTGTAAAGGACACTTGAAACTAACGATCGTTGAGAAGGATATTGTCTTTCGTATTTCGTCCATCATTCTTCCATTATTATCTCCTTCTTCATTCCATTCTTAATTGATATCCAAATATGAAGGAATAAATTCAATTTGACGATCATTCTGATCATATGAAACTAGGACAACAGAGCATATTTTGCGTTACAAGACAAACGAGAGTGAATTATGAATTGAATAAAATTAATTTAAGTTAGTCTTCAAAGAAACAGAATATCTGTAGACTTCTTGCAAGTAACAAATAAAAATTGACAAACAATCGTCACTATAACAATATAGAGAACTTGGATCAAAGATTTTAATTGGTTGATATTGAATGGTTGACATTCATGTTGGTCTATTTTAAGAATAAGTGGAATCAGTTGACACAATATTTCGCATCTTTTGATCCTCTTATTAAGATTCAATACTGATATTTCAATATCGATTCTGAGAATCTGATAGAATCTTCACTTTGTTCATCCAATAAAACGTGATATATTTGTCATCTTCTCTTGTGAGAACAATTAAAATAAATTTTTCAATAGCTTATATATTTTATACATTTCTGATATCATTCTCCTTTTTCAAATAGTAATATAACTCTTTTTTCCATTGCTGTAGATTCTTGCTACCCACCTAAACCATTTCATATTTTCCTCACATTTCTACCCAAAAAAAGACGAATACTTTCCAAAGCTACGACATACATATAAACCCTCATGGTAAGTGATATTATACCAATGCCATCATCTACTTAAAAGTTTGGAGCTATACATAGATTATTTAACATAAATACCGTGTGCATTATTGAAATACATTATTGTACCGTTGCAACCGGTCGTATCTAGGCTTTTACCCTCCTAACCTTTTCCCGTGGTTGTGTTCCAAATGCTCGAAACACTCGACGGTTAGTTATAGTGGATAGGAAAGACGGTCGACCGGGACTGGCGATGTTGAGTGCGTTTATGTTTTATTCAGATGGTGGAAATGTGGTTATAAGATATTATATTCGTGTAAATATATACATAATATGGGAGTTTCAGTATTTGGATCTGTTACGCTCATCGGTTATCAAAATGGTTGAGTGAAATCTTTGATAAATATGAACTGTGCAAGAGGGTACTAAGAATGGACAATATTGTATTTATTTCGAATTTAGTTCTGAACTGAACAAATGAAATGTATTTTGAACACAAATTATTTTTATTCTGCCAAGATAATTATTTTCAGTTGGAATTTGTTTTAAAATTGTGTTGAAATTTTGTTTGAGAATTTCATCAAACTCAACTTTCCTTTTTTTAATTTTTTACGAAAATTATTCTTACTTATTTCTGAGAATTTCGTTTATATTTGTTGAAGAATTTATCTCGTTCTTCATACGAATATTTCTAACCAATTCTTGACATTTTTGCAAGATTTTTGAAAAAAACATTTTAAACATTTCGAGGAAACTATTTTCATTATTTAGTGGACAATTTTGTCACCATGTTTGTTGAATATATCTTTCAAAATGTTGATATAATTTTTCTCTTTCAAGTTCAGACAGGAAATGTTGACAAAAATACCCATACAAATGTATATAATATGCATTTGTATTATAAGTACGCTGGGCTCAACATTAAATTGTATGTAAAATTATCATTATTATTATTATTAAAAATCGAGATGAAATAACTGATTCATTACCAAGTGATTGAAATATTCAAAATTGAGATCACTATTTATTTAATTCCAAGCCATTATCCGTATTTACAGTAAACTAAATCTCTCAATAATGAAGTAAAGACTGAATAAGTGTAATATGTTGTATGATTCATTTATGCGAGTCTGATTCACTGTATCATAATTTAAGTTTAAAAAAGACTCTAAAACACACAGCAATTTATAACTTCATTTCATCGTGAATTCTACATTTTTCCTTCCTGCTCATCCATAAAAAAAACTCCCACTCAGCGACACTCCCCTTGTCCTGACTTATCTTTCAATTTGGTGGAAGTGCCTTGTTAGCTTCCAGGCACCTCCACCAACCGAGCCACTTGACATTATGTTAAACGCTTTGCATTAATTCGAGTCAGCTGCTATTAAAGCTATTAGCACTTTGTGATTGAGTGGGAATATATTGAATAGACATAATTGAAGATGTGACGGGGCAAACTTTCTGTCAACACCATTACCACTCATCACTGAGAAACATTCGAGAGTATCTAAGGGTGTGATATTCCAAGCCTAATCAGCCTGGTCTGCAATCTGTTCGCGCAGCCTGTTCGCGCAGCCCTTGCTCTCTTTCAGCATATTTTGCCTCATTGAATTCTTTTTGAACCTTTCGTTAGTTTTTTTTTTATTGGGTTTTAACGACGCACTGTAATGATTACTAAGATCTATTGGCGTCGGATGAATGATTAATGAGATGATGGGATGATGAGATGAAGGTTTTTATGGGTAGTGGGAAGGATAGTGGGAAGGAAGCGGTCGTGGCCTATATTGTAGGAACCATCCCGGCATTAGCCTAGACTACAGAGGGAAACCACGAAAAACCCCTGTAAAGATGGACGGTGGCGGGGATCGAACCGGGTCCGATATGTCCCTTCACCTCCCGGGTCACACGAAGCAAGTGAGCTAACCACTCAGCTACTGTGCCGGTCTTTCGTTGGTATGCCGACAAAATATGGTAGCGTCTCAATTGGTTCTATTGAGGAAGTATTATTAGACGAGCTTTAGCGAGGATTCAATTTGACATACTTAAAAAAATTGGTGTTTGTTTTTATGTTTTTTTTATGTTTTTTTATGTTTTTGTGTCGGTTCTCCACAGGTAAAACGGCTACAGCTATCAACTTCAAACTTTTTTCCATTATGGTTCCTCATCTAACTTAGATTTGTATAGTTTTGTGGCATTATCGGGTGGTAACTTTTATATTTATGAATTTTAGAAATTTCAAAAATACCAGTTAGAATAACACGGAGGGAAAAAAATGAAAATATTTTTATTTTCAAAAAGATTGAAATTTTGTGTGAAGTTGGATTACATTTTGATACACATTTCTGTAAATTCTCACTCAGCTTGACCGGGTCAGCCATTTTGAAGAAAAAACATGAAATGTGCTAAATTGGTACCACTCGAAGCCGTTTTTACCCATTTATAACTTAGATGTCACCCAATTGGCGAATTTAGGCAAAAGTTTGGCAAAGAAGTCGACATACTATTACTTTACGCTCGTCCCACAACGCTTATATAGCGCTTTCCTAGTCATAGTTATTTTATGTTTTCTGGTGCATTACTTGTCATTTTTCGTTTTGCACATTATATATCTAAATTTAATTTACAACGAGGTTCTTCCATTTCAAGTTGGCTTCTTTTAAAGAAAATAGTCTTTGTAGGCTAAATTATAACTTGTCAATGATGTTGCTGTGGAAGGCGCATTTCAATTTAGGTCAACCTCGCAACCAATGATTTTATCTCATCTTTTGTAAATAGCCAATAGCGTGAATAGTGTAGGATATATTTTAGAAAACGTTGTACTGAAATTATGAGAAAGAAGTGAGTGATCTACGGACCTTCAATCGAACAACACCTATACAGGTGCTCTGCCTCTACACTGTGCTTTGGTGACTTCCAATAAATAGTTTTTATTTCTTCCCGAGTTTCTGTGTTATTTTATGTTCGATCCCTGAATAATTGTAGCCGGAATATTTAGAGGTCGTTTCAAGGGATCGTGTACACTACTATTACAGTATTTGATAAATTTGTACATGACGCATACCCAAAATGCATCTTATAAATAGCATATAATGATAATATTTTATAACTGAATTCAAAATCAAACTTCGACCAATATATGTATGGAGATTAACTACGAAAACGCCATATATGCGTTGTTAGACGAGTGGATTGTAATAGTATGTCGACTTTTTTGCCAAACTTTTGCCTACATCCGCCAATTGGGTGACATTTAAGTTATAAATAGGTAAAAACTGCTTCGAATGGTACCAATTCAGCACATTTTATGTTTTTTCTTCAAAATTGCTGACCCGATCAAGCTGAGAATTTCCAGAAATGTGTATCAGAATGTAATTCAACTTCACGCAAAATTTCATTTTTTTGTAAAAAAAAATATTTTTTTTCCGCTGTGTTATTCTAATGGGTATTTTTGAAATTTCTAAAATTCATAAGAATAAAATGTATCACCCGATAATGCCACAAAACTTTACAGATCCAAGTTAGATGAGGAACCATAACAAAAAAAAGTTTGAAGTTGATAGCTGTAGCCGTTTGATCTGTGGAGAACCGACAAAAAAACATGAAAAAAAAACGAGCACCAATTTTTTTCAGTATGTCAAATTGAATCCTCTCCTAAGCACGTCTGATAAAATGGCACAATAAAATAATCTTGAGTGTGACAGAAAATGTTTTTGAAATTATAACAAGTAAGATTTGGAAGCGAAGAAGACGAAGAAGAATCGGATGTAATGAAATGTCGATAATCAGTCCATTTTTGCACACTGCTTAGAGTATTTCTTACACAAATGAACATTCCACCTCGTCTTTTGCGTTTTCTACCGTGGCGATATACTTGGAATTCCATGAGCAATATGTTATTGTTTTGAATGTCCTCTGACGGCTACAATTCCGTTCCAATAATTATATCGGGTTTGTGAAGCTCTATGGTGGTACGTAATTATAAAATCTTGATTAATACACTCCGACAGTTCCTCTGGATCATTTTTGTAGTTTGTATATTTTGTGATACTATTCGTATGGTAGTGATTTTAGTTTATGTGTGCCATGTTGATGTCTGCAGGTCCAAGTCTACTAGACCAACAGAACTATTCTCTATGAATAAAACCGAATCTTTCCGAAGGCAATGCCATAAGGCCAGAATTTTGGTTCGTACATTGAGTCCTTATTCTTAAAGTCTGCAGTTACTTTAAAACCATTGCAACCGACTGATCTTCTCTTCAATTCTTCACATGTTGATGTTGCTGTCTCGTGAATTCTTGCTTGTATGTACTCAATAACCTGTCTCTTGTGCTGTGGATGTTTTCTCTCTTGATAGGTGGATTCACACCTTTTTGTTGGCTGCCGCAAACTTACTTACTGTAGGTGATGTTTCGGCTGTCTAATATTCATCTGCTGTAGATCACTAAGTCTCTTTTCCTTTTATTCTATGAGTCTATCTTTTTTCTGGAGCCATATATATATATATATATATATATATATATATATATATATATATATATATATATATATATATATATATATATATATATATATATATATATATATACAGATATATTTATATATATATATATATATATATATATATATATATATATATAAATATATATATATATATATATATATATATATATATATATATGTATATATATATATATATATATATATATATATATATATATAAATATATCTATATATATATATATATATATATATATATATATATATATATATATAGATATTTATCTTTTTTTATCCTTGTGATAGCTCAACTTCATTTGCATTGCTTCTGCACTAGCCGGCACATGCAGCGTAGTGGTTAATGCACTCACTTCATGTGACCCGGAAGTCAGTGGGCATATCGGACCCGGTTTGATCTCCGCTACCGCCCATCTTTACATGATTTTTTCGTGATTTTCCTCTGTAGTCTAGACTTATGCCGGGATGGTTCCCACAATATAGACACGGCCGCTTCCTTCCCACTGTCCTTCCCATTACCCATAAAACCTCCATCGCATCATCCCATATCATCTCATTGATCATTCATACGACGCCAATAGATTTTAGTCATCATAACAGTGTGTCGTTAAAACCCGTTATTATTATTATAGATTCTGCACTGCGTGCAGTTGGTCACTAGTTTACCCAGGCCCGTGTGAGCCTTCTGATTTTTCATACTCAACTATTAATATCTGTCTTTCTATCAAATCTTCTCTTTTGCCCGTCTTATTTAATCCCAACTTCTTTCATTATTTCGTAAGTTCAGCTACACTGAGCTCATTTACTACCATTTATATTTTATTACATTTCATTTATCTTTTACATTTATCATTTTCATTTACTTTTTTTATCATTTTCTCCACCACATGTTTTATTACAAACTCTCACCTTCAATGTCAATGTCTTACATCTAGATATTCATAATAACAGATGAGAAAAAAATCTTGACAATTTTTCCTTCTCATAGTATAGAAAAAATATTTCAACTTTTAATACACTATTTTCATAGGTTCAACTTGATGTAGAATCTTCCTCATCCATGTGTGTATGAAAGAATATCTTTTTTTTTCTCACAAATATATTCACTTTCCAGAGTTACACTCTAATACTTGATTAATTCAATAGATAATGAAAGCAATTTATTGGACGAGCTTTAGCGAGGATTCAATTTGACATACTGAAAAAAATTGGTGCTCGTTTTTATGTTGTTTTTTTTTCATGTTCTTTTGTCGGTTCTCCACAGATCAAACGGCTACAGATATCAACTTGAAACTTTTTTTCATGATAGTTCCTTATCTAACTTAGATCTGTATAGTTTTGTGGCATTATCGGGTGATAACTTTTTTTATGAATTTTCGAAATTTCGAAAATACCCATTAGAATAACACAGCGGAAAAAAAATATTTTTCTTTTCGAAAAGAATGAAATTTTGTGTGAAGTTGAACTACATCTTGATACACATTTCTGGAAATTCTCAGCTTGATCGGGTCAGCCATCTTGAAAACATGGAATATGCTAAATTGGTACCACTCGAAGCAGTTTTTACCCATTTATAACTTGAATGTCACCCAATTGGCGAATTTAGGCAGAAGTTTGACAAAAAAATCGACATACTATTATAATCCACTCGTCTAACAACGCATATATGGCGTTTTCCTAGTAATTCGAATTTTACTACAGTCACTGCACATGCAATTTTCAATTAATATACGGTAAAACCAATTGAAGAAAAACTTTTTTATGAGCACAGTAGGCCAACAGTTCCCTGACTCTGTCTATTAGTCCGTACAATTCACCAATCATATCTACATTAATCACGAGTTGTCACCATCACCCTGAAACTAGTATACCAGAAGAGGAAAGTTTTGTACTCAACTATACCATATCTGAATTGTGATTGGTTGAATCAGAAGTGATGATGTTAGAACACGTTGTCAAATCGTTATTTGAAACGATGTCTCCTAGTCATGTTTACATTTCATATAATCAGACCGACACAGTGTAGACCTTCATGCTGCCGTGCTCTGGTTCGCAAACAGAACGGGTATGCATTACATTGCAAATGGTGAGTATAAGCATTCAGAGTGTGAATAGACCAAGTGATTTCGGCCAAACTAGGCTGCGTTTCACGAAAAATTTAAATATATCATTTTTATTTTCATTTTTTCCATTCAATCTTTTCTAGAATATTCATTATTTTATCATCATTTCATCATTATTATCATCTTTGGTGATAAATTCACAAAATTTAATTATATTTTTGATATTCTTATTAATGTATGTCTTGTCATTTCTATCATCTTTTCATCTCATTATCTATCATTAATTATACTATACATCCCATTATTTTATTCATCCCATGCTATTCATTTAATTCACTTGGGTTTATTCTTTCTAATTTATTCCAATCCATTTCTATTTATCCATCAATCATATCATTTTGAATCATTTCATATCAATTTTATCATTTTATGATATCAATATCATTTTAGTATAATCCTACTTATATCCAAGAAACAAGAAGTTCGAATACCAACTGAATAATTATAAAAACTAGGGTAATAATACATACAATATTGCTTTATTTTTAGGATTTAACTGTTTGGAATGATGCTCTTGAATTTTTTATCGTGAATCTCGTCCTGAAAAATCAGAATATTCTGAACAAAATCAATGTTGCACGAATATATCGATGATATTATTGTCTGTTTTGTTGGCAGATAACCTTCTTCTGTCGTGGATATGGTTGAACGAAGGGTCATAACAAGCTATTCCGCTAGTTATGGCCTAATTACTAGTTCATAATTGGTGAAACTGAACTTGAAAAGCTCGAGAAAGGCTGAATGTGATATTTGAAATACCGCATGACTATTGGTGATGCTCGATATGGCCGGTTTGAGTATGGACTATAAACACACAGAGGATTCATGAATCGGGATATATGTAAAAAAAAAAAAAATATATATATATATATATATATATATATATATTATTACTTCTCCACTCTCTCGTTTGATCGTCAATGTTTGTCCCTTCACCTGGCGGATTTGTTAACATTTTCATTCGTTCAATTTTTTTTCCAATTTCGTAACAAGCAGTTTTCTCTTGGATTTCTTGTTCGTTTTATTGTCAGTAGTAGTTAACTGGTACGATAACAAATCTGATTACAAAATTGCAAACGTACTGAATGCATCTTTTATTTTTATATTATTTGGTTATGCATGTTATTTTTCGTGGATTCATTGTGAGTATTTTTCGAACTTGTATACATTTTCCAACCTGGGTGACTCTGGATGGTTTCTCCGTATATATCAATGTACTGCCATAGTTACATTCTGTTCATCTGAAACATGAAGTTAAAAAACAAAATGCACGTAACGTTAAAATATTATTGATTTGGCTCGGTTTTATCAGCTGAATTAGGTGAGATATTTGCCGATAAAACAGGGTACTATATATGTTTGGTAGGCGTGTGTGCAGACGTAGCGAAGTTGGCGAATATCTCCGATAGTCCGAGCTTTGTTCTACTCATTTCGACCACCATTAATTAATAACACCTATGTATTAGCTGACTGGAAAACATAACCTACTCATCCACGGACAAACTTCATACATTGTATACATGATATTTGAACATGTTCTATTTTCTGATGATTTCTCTCAGTCGTTGAGTGGATGCTCAACCTTTTCAAAACCTGTTATTTTCCATTGTTGAAATCTACTAATGTCATAATAGTACATCATATCTTCTCATACATACATCATTCAGCGAAACCGATAGATACTTGTATTTATGAAAGAAAAAGGAATATTTTAACAACCGAATCATATAAAAACTTCAGTTTTCACATAATTTTACAGTAACTTTTGAAGTTTTAACGCGTTTTCAAATGATGAAGCTTCGTTTCTAATCGTAAACTTGTCCTGAAAAATACTGATTATCTCAAAATACCACGGCTATATACCAATAAAACGGTGATATTTGTATTTGTTCTGTTGGTAGATGACCTTATTCTTTCGTGGACACAAGTCTAGTACTCTCATTGGAGAAAATCGTTGAACCCGTTATAAATTCAAAAGATAAAAGATGAGTAGAGGATGAATATCACAGGGAGTAACAAATCACTCAATGTTTTGAAGTAATAGAATAGAATGAACTGAGGAACAAACTTAAAATTGAGATTTGTTCAAATATCAGTTGACGGCATAATTTTGTAGACGAATTATCATTTCATGTGAATATTATTATTTCTTGTTTGATTTATATTCAGAAGAAATACAGTTCAAATAATCTATTGATCAGAACAATATATATGTTTCAATGAAAACCAATTCGTAATGGATTTCAGAAATATTCTACCAAAGTTTCCTACAAAACCTTGCTATATGATATTCGCATTTCCGTTTTTATTCCATTTCAATTCAAGCTATTTGACATTTGTGTTCAATCAATTCCAAACCAAAGGAGAAGTTATCAGATAAACATGAATGACATTTGTTTCATTTTTCAGTATCAACAAAGAATATAAGTAACAATGCTGTTTGGTTCCTTTTTCAGATATATAAAATTGATTCGAATTGAAAATATGTTTATCTTTGAACTGAGCCTTTGACAAAACAGAGGGCGAGTTATACTTGCCTTCTGCATCCCTTGGCTGTTTCCGTAGTCATCTTTTACAAAATGGAAGCTAAAATAAATTAGTGGAAATAATATAGGAATTCCGTTATAATATAATTGAATAACACTATTAAGGATCATGGAGTACTATGAGTGAAGTCAGTTGGTGTTGCTCTGAACAGGCACGCATTAAGGAGACGGAAATTCGATTCCCGACGATTTCCCACCTTATAAAGTGAATACTGGAATGATTCCCGACTACCAGACAACCCGATTATTTCTCATCGGGAAAAAAGAAAATGTCTCTACTAAAAATATTGAACCATCAATCTTGGAAATGTGAGCTTAATAAAATTGATATAACGATTGATAACTGTTATCATTGAACAATATAACCTTTTATTAATTCATGATTATTTGATATTCATTGATTTGAAACCACAATTCCATTTTTTATCAAGTCAGAGGGATTTAAAAAACTCATACAATAATCAAAAACAAGATCCTGTGCTAACTCTTGTATATGAATATAACATATATGATGTGATATGTTGTGATGTGTAGACAATTGATTTTGGTAAGAGAAGCGAAAGGTCGACTAAGTAACATAACAAACACACACAAAAAAAACATATATTTTTATTTTTCTGTTGTATGTTCAGGGTGTCAAGATTCTCCAGGACTAGGTTTACGGTAAGAAATTCAACTGTCTCTTTGAAAAGCATTTAATTCAAAGTTTTCAACCAGAAGTTTTGAAAGTAATTTAGTTGTTATCGACCTCCATCTTCCGTGGTCACTATGCATTGGATCAACTCTGGCGTCTCACAAACCATCTGTAATATTAATATTTTACTTGGGAGTATACACGGAATATTTTACTCGAACCACAATTGTTGGAAAGTCAACTATTGTATCAAATGTGTACCTCAAATAAATTATTGCTATTATTTGGTGGTAGGCCTACAGCTCGTTCATCTAGGGATACAAATGAGCGGGTGATATATTTGAAAGGCATTTATTTTACAGAAAAAAAACTCATATACAGGGCTCGAACCCTCTCCCAACTAGACTTCAATTTCTGAAACAGTGTTGACTAATAAATGGGATGGCATTTGTATAATAAGTTAACATTCCATCTTACCTCCACTTGTGTATTTCAAATATTTGACATTGCTAATTTTCGATTGGTAACAAATTATAAAAGTGCAAATTGATTCAATTTTATATATGTGCTATTGATTATTGATATTGATAACTGAGATGGGTAGATTAGTTGGTAGAGTGCTGAATGGTCCGCCGGCGATGTTCGATCCCCAGTCATTATGGCTGTGGTATTTCGCTTCTCCTTCAGTCGTTAAAGTCAACCCTGGAATAGTCTCCTATATTACTAGACTTCAACCGACCCCACGTCTACACAAGTCCACAGTGAACTTCTTCATCCTTCCCACGAAAAGAGAAAATAATTATTGTATTCATCATGATTATTTCATCATCGTATTGTCATTATAGTTATTCACATAATACTTTACGTATTTCGAACTGAGACGGTTGGACTAGTGTCTGGTACGCTGAACTGTCATTCAGGAGACCAGGGTTCGATTCCTTCTATAACCACCTATCCTGATAGAACTTCTCCGTGGTTTTCCTCTACCAGGTGAACACTAGGATAATTTCTTGAGAATTATTTCTAAGATCATTTTCTTCTCATTAACCAAAAACATATGTGGAAATAATATTTTATATCATCCTCCTATACCTTCTTCATCATTCATCAACACCAATAGATAATGATCATCATAACAGTTCATCGTTGAAACTACAAAAAATAAATACAAATGATTACAAATGAACGTATTTCAATTGAAATGTTGGTACGAAATGTTGTTTGGTGTGAGATGTTATGTGATTGGTTAATAGTATGACGCACACCTCATAATCGATATGAACTATTATAATATGATGTGCTTGGCATTCCTGGTCGGAATTCCTGGGTCGGATACCGTGAATATTGTGGAATAGCCAACAACCCTTAAAACCTGTGAACACCAACCACCCAGCAGGCAGGCAAGCAAGCAGTATCCGTCTAGAGGAATAATAAAGTTGCAACACACATATTCTAGCTTGCAGCGTGCGTGGTAATAGCAAGATATTGAATAGCAGATTGTAGATTAGTGGTATCTCGTTAGAGATGCAAAAACGGGGGGGAAATATTTTAGGAATTCGTGACTTTTTAATTACTTGGAAGTTCATTGATTAGCATTGGTTTTCTTTCTTCGGATTATTTCTTTACTTTATTCTTGTTCTTTTCTTTTTCTTTTTTCCTTCTTCGTTCTGCATCCCTCTTATTGATCCATGTATCCTCCTCATTTTTTTTCTTCGTCCTTTTGCTCCTTTCTATTTCTCCTGGATGTGAATATTTTTCAATTATTGTTCCATTTTGAATACTTCAAGTCTTGAACAAGCCTACTTGAATATTCTTCAACATCCTACCCATATTTTCTGAGTGAATTGATTTTAGATAATTTTTTAGATTTGTATATCAATTTTAGTCTCATCCAGAAACTCAATGAATACTTTGAAGATATTTTTCATGATGAATTGCTGTCAATATAGCCTAAACATAATTACAAAAATCGTCAAAATACTACTTAAAAAGTAAAAAATTTTATACTCCATCTTTTGCTCACTTCCTATAAGAAAATCCGATCACAATCTATCTCGCTGATCGAGAGAATTTATTTCCAGAGAATTTGTAACCATCGCCTAACTCATTTCTCATAAACCTGTATTCTCACCCAATATAAATCTCCAACTTTTCAGACAGCGTTCCCTGAATTAATGCCTATATTGATTTCATCTCTCTACAAAAAAAAACTGCTGTGGATCATTTCCGCCATTAGTTTTACATTTGTTTGATATTTCAAGTTGAACACACACGATTAGCTGCCAACAGATGGCTCCACAGTCGCAGGCATTAAGCGTCATTACCCAACTGCACTAATGGATGACCAATGTATACGCGGTCAACGGAAAATATAACAAGAAATAATATCCACGAATTTAAACTTTTTAACTTTTGTTACTGTTGACATTAGTTCACCAATTCTTCATGACATAAGTTTCATGAATGTATCTCAAACTTTATTTCGGTTTAGACCAAGAAACTGTTTTGAAACTTGAGATTAGACGAAGTGTTTGATGACCATTATACAACTCAGAAACTATTTTATATTGGGCTTTAACGACGCACTATACTGATGACCACGATCTATTGACGTCGGTGGATGATGAATGAGATGATGCGATGATGCGATGAGAGGTTATTTCATTAGGTGTTTTTGGATGGTGGAAAGGAGTCGGTCGTGGCCTATTGTTGAGAAACCATCCCAGTGTCAACGTGAACGACAGAGGGAAACCACAAAAAAACACTATCAGGATGGTCGACCATGGCGGGAATCCAACCCCGGTCTCCCGAATGATGGTTCAGTGTGTTACCACTAGGCTACGCGTCTCGGTTAAATATGTATGTATATATATATATATATATATATATATATATATATATATATATATATATATATATATATATATATATATATATATATATATAATATGTAAGAGAGTACTGATACACTTCTACAGTGATAGTATTTTACTATTCAATATCATGGTCGGTGCTTCTTCCATATCCACCTACTTCCATGATTGAAGGTCATCTACTTTAGACTATATTCCCAACTATCACAATATAAGTCAATAAAATGAAAATGTTATTTCACTCACAGGCGAGTGTTCACTGGATTTATTGGTAAGAACATGGCCACCGCTTCATACATGTCTATTCTCACATACATTATCTCTAATTTAGCGAGGGCATAAGTTGGCTCAGCAAAAAAAAAACAGTTTGAATATCAAAAATGAATCCAAATTTTGAAATCACTTCACATTCGAATATAAATTGATGATACCACACACAAATCTGTTATGATCTTCTCAGTTTTCACCCAAGTATCAATGTTATTGAATTTGTAATCTTGTTTGAGCAAGACACCATAATGGATAACCCTCCCCCCTCCTCACCCAAACAAAGTTAGCTGTCAAGGATCCATGCATTTCATTAATATAAAGAGGGTATACATTGTTAGATAATAACAAGATGGTGTTACGGGAGAGAGGAAGGTGTTAGCCGTAGTTTGAGGCTAATTAAGTGAGCACGTGTGGGCGAGACGAGAAACATGGCACCTCCACCTCTTGTAACTTCGGCCATCACACACAACGACACTCATGGAGTTTTCCTAGTAGACTTGTATCTATGAAAGTTCGACATTTTCGACATACAAAACACATACAAATATGAACGTGATATTACTTTTTTAATATATATATATATATATATATATATATATATATATATATATATATATATATATATATATATATATATATATATATTTATATATTGGGTTTTAGTGACGCACTATACTGATGGCTACGGTCTATTGGCGTCGGTGGATGATGAATGAGATGATGGGATGATGAGATGAAAGATTATTTTATTAGGTGTTCTTGGATGGTGGGAAGGAGTCGATCGTGGCCTGTTGTTATGGAACCGTCCCAGTATCAACCTGAAAGACAGAGGGAAACCACGAAAAAACCCTGTCAGGATGGTCGACCATGGCGGGAATCGAACCCCGGTCTCTCGAAAGACGGTTCAGTTTGTTACCTCTTGGCCACTCGTCTCGATCGTAATATTACTATAGTTGTGGTATTATCATTATAGTGCGTCGTTAAAACCCAAAATATAGTAATGATTTTTTTGGATTATTCTGATTTTTCATGATGAGCTTCAGGATAAGAAACGTGAATGTATCTTTGAAAAGCGTAGTATCCTTAAGAACATCACAATTTTGAAATCATATTTCTAATAATAATGGTGATACTTATTTCTCCGATTTTAAACAAAACTCAGAATAATCATCTCAATTTCAGTCATTTTAATTAATTTTCTTGTCCTACAGAGACTATGAGTCATGACGTAGTCATTTCTGATTCTTCGTAGAAACATATTGAACAGAATCGAGTAATGTCTGCGTCATGTTATAATATGTATGTTCTATGTTCTTCTGTTCAAAGAAAAAACAAATGACTCATAAAAAATCCGGATCTTTTAGGACAAATAAATCCATCATAATTTCTGAAATTAAGATGGTGATCTTTAGTTTTCACCATGATTAGGGAAATAAATATCGTCACTAGTTGTTGAAACCTACCTCGTTTCGGGGTTGTATTTTCCTTTGAAATTCCAGCGAGAATATGCAATTATCAAAGCTTGAATAACTATCCAGTTGGTGAATATAATTATTATTCTGTGGAGACAAGTATTCACTTGTTTCTACGAGAGTTGATTGGAGGACTTGAAGGATGTGTTATTTGTACCATAATAACTATCTCAAATATCCTACTTTCATTTGAATAACTGAGATTAATGAGAGTCACTATTTTTCAGGACGATATATTTCACGATCAGATACACAACTGTGTGTTTCGAGAGTGTTCTTTTTTAAAGCTGCAGCAAGTTTCTCTACAGTTCGACGTTTTTACACTTGTTTATTTGCTTTATATAGTTTATCTCACTTGAATATATATGTATATATGAAAGGTATGAAGCATTAGTCATTCCAGTTGGGTGTATTTTTTAATCTTCATTTTGGCTCTTCAGCATACTTTGTTCCGTGAGTTATCTTGAGCTACCATTTTTTGGTTTGAGAAGAAAATGGTTCATCGAGATAGTTCGAGAACTAAGTTGTTTCAGATAGAATCATCAAAAAGAGAGAGTGAAAGTGAAAGAGAGAGAGAGAGAGAGAGGTGTGCGTGACTCTCTTTGTACATTATTTTTTTCGAAAAACTTTATTTTTCCATTGTTTTATGATGAGCCTTGTTAAATTTCATCTTTGTCGACCCTCAAGCTCTAAGTCTTCAGTTTCAAGAAACATATTGAAAGAGTGTGAACAAATAAAATTCGAATTCAATTATCCGTGAACTTGGAGTGTGCCTAATTCAAGGCAATTTATTCAGAAATATTGAATTGTGTTTCACAAGGTTCTGCAATTTGTGTTTATCTATTATCTTCATCATGACTGTTACATGCTTCAATATAGAACTGTATGCTGAAAAAATACTCGCCAAATGCCCTACCAGTATATGTCAGTATGTAATCTCACTTTACTCTTCCATTATTGCCACAAAACCTTCGATATTCTTCGAGCTGATCGCACTATAGTCTATCCATTATCCCACTGGCCGTACTGTATCTGTTGGAGGCTGTGGTACAGTAACGCTCCTCATCTGTTGACGGCAAGCTTGGGAACTAGACCAGCTGTTCCGGCAAACACGTGAAGAATGGACCCAGATTTAATTTTCTTCTTCTTCTTCTTCCTTATATAATAAAGATGAAACAAGGCAAAACGCTCGACTGTGGAAAACATTATCTCACGATTAATCTCACAGTCTACAACGAACAGCATTGAGATGTAGTCAACCAATCTTACTTCAATGCATGAAGGGCTAGTCTAACTTACGGTTAAAGGGGTAAATACCCGGAGTCGTCTGAGATTCCGGTTTAAGGGACCAACACAGCCTAATAATCCGGAGAAGTTTTCCAATATTTCTTCTCAGTACCTCCCACTCCCCCCTCGCCTCCTCTCTTCTCTTCATCCCCTCCCACTTCATCCCGCGTGAATGTAGGAACCTAGTGCATGTATGCCCCTATGATATCGTTATGATCCTTGCCCGGTTGTCATGACAACCTCCCCCGACTCCTTGCCCCTCTCGCGCGAGCATCCGTGAGGGGGGGTGGGTGGTATATAAAGAGGTCGCGACGGAGGGGAGAAGTTCACTCGCATGAGATCGTCGGAGGGGTAGGAGCATTCATCGAAGGAACCGGATGGAGTTGGACTGCGACATCACTATAGCTACAGTTTGGGTGAGTACATACATGTATATATGTTCTAGTCATTGACGTGGAGCGGAGACAAAAAAAAAGTTGTTATTTTTGACTCGGGTTGTTCGTCGATGTATTTTAATATGGATGTAGTGTATATGTGCGGGATGGATGTGTGAAGATTGTTTGGTATGCAGAGCGGCGGAGGAAGAGAGAGAGAATGAGAGAGAGAGTGGAAAAAAGAGAGAGAGATGGAGTGAGTGTGTGAGTGTGTGAAAAGAAAAGGAAAATTCAGAACGCGAACTCAAGAAAAAAGTAAATCTAATTTTGAAAATTGTTTTCGGTGTATTATGTAGAATCGTCGTGATCTACATAATCAGTTTAGGGTGGCGCGCGTATCCAAGATCCCACCAACCACCACGCGAAGATGAAATAGAGCACCACGACAGAAAGCGAATAATCTTTACTACATTATATCTAATATTATACAAGAGAAAGTGATCTCTCTCTCTCTCCCTCTCTCTCTCTCTCTCTCTCTCTCTCTCTCTCTCTATCTCTCTCTATCTCTCTCTCTCTCGCTATCTCTCTACCTCTTTCTCTGCTCGCATTGTTGTAAACTCGGTATCCGACACGGGGCTCGATTACAGGAGCGAAAAGTGTCATGAGATGTTATTTTGTTCTATTAAGTGTGCTCAAAATGGGATCGTACAGATTAATGCCAAGACCACTCACCACTTAAAATCAATTAAAATGGAGCTTCAAGTGTCGGTATGTTAAGTACTCCAGATTGAAATGTTCACATCTATAATATCCAGATTTGTTTTTTATATTAGTATTTATCTATCCACAGTATGATCCCATTGTTGTAACTGCTTGAAAGGTTCCGAGTTCCAATTTACATTCACTAGTGACCTGACTAATTACTGAAATTAATTGTGCCCCCCCCCCCCCCCCCCCCCCCGTTTTCTCATATCCTTTTCAAATATTCATTCTGCGATTTTATTCTGATTCGTTTTGTGGATTTTCGGTTCTAATTCGGTCTATAGTCTAAATTTCCATAACAATAGATTATTCGTCGTCTGATTCTGTTCAGTGTTATCAAAAAACGAATATTAAATATATACGTTGATAAATATTATGTACTTTCAAGAAGCTTAGGCTTATAATAATTGTATGAGAAATCGTTATTGAAGATTCAAGGTTGTTCATGTGTTTAACGGCGTAACGAACAATGAAGAAACTTTCCACGAATAAATCTCGATGGTTGATCGATAGGATAAGATGATCGTGGATTTAATATCAAATATAAAAAGTCACTTTCCAAGATTAACAAAGATTTTTACTTCACGTTTTAGGAAACGGATTGAAAAGTTAGTTAATAATGGTGGTTGAATATTAGAACAGATAATTAAATGTTGAAGAAAGTAGACACTTGAGTATATTAGTGGTAAAAGATGAAAAGACTTATGGGATTGAACTCGAGTTTTCCCCTCTCCAAGACTCTCGTCTAAGGGCTCGGGTTGTTGTACTTCATTTCAGCCGTCGTACAAACTGTAAGGAACAGAATTTTCATTTTACTTGGCATTGTTAATTTTCTGTGACTAACGCAATTCACTTGATTAATAATCCGATTATTTTGAGAGCCCGAATCAATCAAATCGTGAGGAGAGCTATTACAGTCATTTCCAAGTACAATAATTCTCCTCAATTGTAGTCAAGTGGCAACAAATACAAAAAATTACATCAAGGTTTTGGATTTTTTTTTTTTCATTCATTCCGATATATTAATTTGTATCTATTCCTCCATTTTGAGATCATATTTAAAATGGAAGATACTTTGATTCAATCAATTACAAAATCGAAATCAGGACACATGAACAACATATTCACTCGCATTTATTTGCTGGAATTACTTCATTTTGGTTCGTTTTCAAGCAGATAACATCGCTACTAATTTCGAAATTGCAGCCCAATACGATCCATATAGTGAAGTAAAAACCTTGAAACTCAAAATTTGGCCCCAAGTAATCCATTCTAACATTAGAAACCGCAAAAATTTGAAACCACACTCTTTAAACTCTCAGTATTTCACTCGCCAGTAATATAATATTTGTATTTCCATGTATAATTATTTGATAGATACGAACCATCAGAATATTTAAGAATCGACATTAATCTGTACATTCATTTTCATTCAATTTTCACTGAAAGTAAATATATATATTTGAATATATATATATATATATATATATATATATATATATATATATATATATATATATATATATATATAAATATATATATATATAGTATATATATATATATATATATAAATATAAATATATATATATATATATATATATATAAATATATATATATATATATATATATATATATATATTATGTTCATGAATATATATATATATATATATATATATATATATATATATATATATATATATATATATGAATATATATATATATATATATATATATATATATATATATATATATATATATATATATATATATATATATATATATATATACGTATATGAATATATATATATATATATATATATTTATCTGAATATATATATATATATATATATATATATATATATATATATATATATATAAATATAAATATATATATATATATATATATATATAAATATATATATATATATATATATATATATATATATATATGTTCATGAATATATATATATATATATATATATATATATATATATATATATAAATATAAATATATATATATATATATATATATAAATATATATATATATATATATATATATATATATATATATATATATATATATATGTTCATGAATATATATATATATATATATATATATATATATATATATATATATATATATATATGAATATATATATATATATATATATATATATATATATATATATATATATACGTATATGAATATATATATATATATATATATATATATTTATCTGAATATATATATATATATATATATATATATATATATATATATATATATATATATATATATATATATATTTACATTTTATATCAGTCTTGCCATTCACATTATTTTCCTTATATAGATATTTCTTGCAAATAGAAATTGACTTGCGGTGAAAGAGCGGAAGATTTACATCACAAGTCACGTGATTTCATAGCTACACCACGTCACTTCATTTCCGGTTTATAAAGCACATAAAAAAGTTGAGACGATTACACTGACATTTCAATAGCTACACTCCTCTTCTCGTGGTGAACACAAAATTCTGGTGAAGCATTGAAATTTAGTTTTGCTTTCATGACGTAAGAGTTGGTCGGTGACGTAATTACATTAATAAATCAGAGAAAAGTTAGTATCAATGTTGAGACAAAAAGTTTGTTTAATTTGTAGAATCTGAGAATATCAAAGAATCGACTGTATTTGAACAAGTATTCCTGATGAGAATCTTGAATGAATAAATATTATATCTGTACAATATTGGGAATTTACAATTAAGTCTTATGTAAATGGGTTTTATTTTGATGGGATTATGAAAGATTGGGAACGTGAATTGATAATGAGGAATGGTAGTCGTAATGTGGGAAACCATGGAAATGATTACCTAAGGCGAGAAACGAAATTTTATTTTCAAAATTCTGATTTACAGTTCTGGTCGTAGTCTTGCTATTCTGTTGTCGGATCTGGGAGTATTTAGTACACTTGGATTGTATAAGCTTGTTTCTTCATCTACTATTCATGTAAAAAAAAATTTAGACGTATATATATATATATATATATATATATATATATATATATATATATATATATATATATATATATCAAGTTGTAATGTGAATTTATTATGTTGATAAAACCAAGCTTAAAATAATAGTAATGATCTAAATTTGAAAAAAACGTTCCAGTTTCAGTTTTAGAATAAAACCGGTATATCTAAACATTTCCTTTACATCTCAGGGGTTTTTTTTTATTCATCTTCAAGCTATTTTACACAGAGTAAATTCAACAGCACAATAAAAGATTTTCTCTTTGAAATGTAAATTGAAGATGCATTTTGGTTGGTTGCTCTACACGTCGGTCTTTGAATGCGTTACCAGCTGCTTCTCTCGTAGGACAACCACCCCTACCTCACCCCACCCAACACTCCCCTAGACACCGTGTCCCCCCTCACCCCACCCCACCCTACACGTGGTTACACTGATCAGTACCTGAGATAGCTTAATGAATACCTAAATGGAACTACACAGACACGTTTCAAAACACATTATATGTTAATGAATATAGATTAATTGAATTTTAGAGAACTTCACTGAAATTGTGTTTAATTTGAAAAATAAAATTGCTTCAAAACTCTAATAAAATTCTACGTGATGAGGTGAAAAATCATTTTGATAGATTATGTATAACTGACTATAATCAAAATTGAGTGATTATACTCACATTCACCAAGAATATGGTGTTTGGAACTTGAATATACCTACTTATTTGAACAATTTAAGTGGACAAAACAATACATTCAGATCAAAATTGTGATTCAATCACGTTTGATAACATTTTCTATACTTATCAAATTCAATTTTAGTCTTAACGACTCACTAACGTCTATTGGAGTCATATTTTTGTCTCCGATTATATTTGATAATGTTATGTATAGTTGAGTCACCACAGCTTTTTATTCACCTTGTTGTGTATGTAAACAAACGTTTGGCTGGTTTACCTTCATCCCCAGCTCGACTACGCAATTCTGTACTTCATTCTATGACCTGTGGCGAGGATTATTATTAAAACAATTACATCCAAACTCATACTTATGTATATTAATATTAAATACCTCACATCAAAATGATGAGGGTTTGCAAGTCGGAACTCTGAAGCGTTAATGGTTGTCGTTGAAGGAGACGGTCGATCGTAACCTTCAATGATCATATATTATGATATCATCAGTGAAATAATACCATGTTTGATTGTATTGAACCCGTCCAAGAATTACTATCTATAGTTAATGTGATAATATAAAAATGATATTTTCAATTTTGTGTGAAATTTATCAAATACAATGACTCATAACTGTTTTTCAATTCTGAAATAAGTAAATGGAAATTCTGAAATTTCATGGTTTGGCTCATTATATTGAATTTTTTTCAATTTGTATTCCTTAGAACTGACTACCGGTATTGAATGCGTAATAAAAAAATATATCAGCGTTTAATTCACCAATACCTCGATTTTCAAATGCAATTGTAACCAAAATGACTCCAAGTCACGTAAAGACTTGTTAACTTATTTATTTTGTAGTGAATCATTTAAAATATATATATGTATATATTTTTATATATATATATATATATATATATATATATATATATATATATATATATATATATATATCATTTTATTCAAGTCTCGTAAGTATCTATCGTCACCAAAACATTATCTTCTCCCCAATTTTATGTTACATTTAATTACCCCGCCCGTATTGTCAAATTGATTGATTTAGATTAAAGGTGATAAACGTCCGTTCGACCTGATGTTGCACAGTTGGCGACATGTAGTCTCGACTTGTTAAACCACGTGTTATTCGTGCCAAACAGATGGTACGATATCACGTGACAGATGTGCTCACATTGTGTTGTGTTTGTGTGTGTGTGTGTGATCCCTTGCTCGTTGTTTTCATTATAGAGAAGAAGAGGCTGATCATACTAATACACATAGGGTACACTCGGGTACAAAATTAGTGAACAAAGATTCATTTTAACGAATGTGAAACGATTTAGAAAAATATTAAATTTTTTGTGATAACTTTCGAGATGTCAAATTTTGTATACTATAGAAACGCATTTCTCATTGATACCTTCATAATGACATGCATCAAAACTATCAATAATCATGGGTTATAGATACAAATACTTTATATACATTTAAAAATTATGATTTTCATTTTTATTGTATTCATATTTATTTTATTGTAGTTATAAATCAATGTGGGACTGGTATTGGCATGTATTCAGTCTTTAGAATGATGGGAAGGAGACGGTTGTGGTTTAATTTTAAGGAACCGTCCCAGCATTCACGCAGACGACAAAGGAATACCATGGAAAACCTCTGTGCGGATGGTCGATCATGGCGGGAATCGAACCCCGATCTCCTCAATGACTTGTCCCCGTCACAGTTAAGATTTTTGAATGAATACTTAAGAATATTATAAATCGAATACGGTACCGTATAGTTTTAAGTAATATCGTGTTTACAGATTTAATGAGATATCTGTTTATTTAGTATCAGAATTTTGGTTACTCATACCATTCGGAGGTGATCACCATAAAATGGTATGCTATTACATCTACTCTGACCTTGGTTTATACTGAGAAAAATCTCGTTATAGGGTATATCGATTTTTATTCAATTATATATATATATATATATATATATATATATATATATATATATATATATATATATATATATATATATATATATATATATATTTCATATAAAACAATTTGAATAGAATCATAATTAAAAACTGCTCCTCATCACTGGTAAAATTGGTCAGATATTTTTTATGCGACGAATCAGCGTCAACAAAACTTCATGCAAAATACGAGAACAGAAAAAATTAAAACTACTGAAATTTATTTGATCCTTCGAAAGTAATATTCTGTTACCATCACTCGATGGTAAGCCATTTACCCATTGTGTTCAGTC
>OZ023333.1:30981430-31043930 GCA_964007535.1 Brachyptera risi
GGAACAAGAATCAAGCTTGAAGGCTTAAAGTTTGGTGTTACGTTGTTGCCCTATGGCAGACGAGAAATGGAGTGTAAGATTTAACTTCTAATCTTATCTAGGATTATACACTTAAACATAATAACAATGAACAAAGTAAAACAAATGTTACATATTATAGGAGTGGTTAGTTTATACTATACGCATTAGAGGGGTTCTGGTTACAGCAGAGAGTTTTCAACATCAACATGGTATATGAACTATAGTAAACCTTCTGCGTTTTGTACACAATCAATATGGCCTGATGCGAATGCTTTGGGTGATGTAGTTGGATACGACCATGGTGAAGTGATAATCATGACAAAAATCTGGTATAAGTCTAACTAGGCAAACGCAACATATGCGTTGTAAGATGAGCGAGATATCTGATCAGGTATAATAGTCGTTGGAGTAGTTTTCTTTTACCCTTGCTACTTTATCAACTCTGGTATTCTACACACCTAAAGAAGACTTCATTTTTTGACAAATATCGAATCTAGAAGGCAGTGAATTTCGTCAACCTGAATATGCTTTAATTTCTATAATAATATTTGATGAATAAAAACAGATAATTTAATTATTTTCTTCAAATGGCTGGCTTGAATTGGATACAAAATCACGATAATGTGTATCATTCATGTATGTATACACTTCCACAGATAATTTAATTCTATTTGAAAAACATTTCATTTTTCAAATTTTCTTGCCCGGCCTAATCTTATGGGGATTTTAAACATTTTGAGATGATATTTCTAAAAATTGGTCGAACCGATTCATACCAAAAACTATACAGTTCTAAGTTGGATAAGTTTGAGTATACAAAAAAGTTTAATGTTTATCAGTCAACCCCTGCGACTTGTGCAGTGCGCACAAAAAAAAAATTCTTGAAATCTAATAAATCTTGAATCTTCATTGCCACACTCGGAGCAATCATAATTCAGCGAGAATGCAAAAGTGAATGCAATTTTTCAAGATTCAGAGATCTTGAAGTTTCATCACCCGTTCGTCTCATCCAATAATGCTGTATGAAGAAAGCATGTTTAAACTGACTTAGACGAGTGGTCGAGTGAGTAGCACACTGAATCGTCATTCAGGAGACCGGGATTCGATTTCCACCATGGTCGACCATCTTGACCGTTTTTTTTTTTTCAGTTTTCCGATAATGTTCAGGTCAAAACCGGAATGGTTCCTTAGCAACAGGTCACGACCAACTCCATCCCCGTTTAAAAAAAAAAGAAATAAATGTCCATCTCATCAACCCAGCATATTATATATAATTGATCGACGTATATATCATATTCATCAGTACCGTGCGTCGTCAAACTCAATATAAATGAATGAATAAATACATAGAAACTAAAACTGAATTGTGATTGGAGGACACTGTTTAAGATTGATTGTTCTCCACTCATCACAACAATGTGTAATATCGATTGCAAGAATGATATCACGTTTTTTTCATGGTATTTGATGATATTAATCAACCAACAATTGCATATGTTTCACTCTTTGTTGACAATTAATAAAGCTGATGTTCATATCATAGCATCAACACAATATGAGTATTTAACCAAAATACTTGATTAAATCTGATATAAACTGTTCAATTAGAGCAATTAAGAAGCCACTGAACTGGAATGACGTATTCTGTGAGGTGGAATGATGGGATTGAATTCCTCATATATGTTATTCAACACAGATGAAAGGTTGGATGTGTTTGTACAATTACCGGTCCTACAAACAGATTCACAAACGTTCGGGGAAAAATGTAATTGAATGCCTAATTGAATGCCAACTGAGATCAATGTTTCTAAGAGAAGAGATCTATGTGTAGGCCTATGTTGGAAAAATTACGTGTAATAAAATAAAAGGGTTATATATATATATATATATATATATATATATACTTTATTATCACTATGAACATGTTCATATGCAATATGATATTATATAAGTTTGTAACTTTTTTGTATTTGTTTGTTTGTATACCTACTTATGGCTTAATTAATAAGTTTTAGAGTCGGATTCACACTAATTATATTTTTTTTCAAGCAAGACAGCTTGCTGTCTTGCTTGCGCACAAGATTTAACTAATGCGGGCTTCACACTTACAAAATTTCATTCCTAAATTTCTAAATTGTATATCAAAACTTTATATCAAATTATTTATCACTATTGCTTCAATATGTTGATAATTGTTAACTATTGATTTCATTATTTGTCTATTTGTTCATTTGTACCTTTCTGTCTACTACCTGTAAGCAATTGTTTTAGTAATTGATAAGTGAGCGTCGAGTGTGAATTAAATGGTTTTAAAATGAAAAAAAAAATGAATAAATGGGACTCCACATGAGATGAGCATGAATAAAAGAGAGAGCACATTCATTGCATTTCTTCTGAAATGTGTTTACACAGCACTAGGTTCGCCTCATACTACAATAAAGCATGTGTTTTGTTGGAAAGCAGCAGCAAATCGGGCTGTAAAACATATTATAGAAGATTAGGAAGTCATAAAGGATTACAGCACATTTCGTGCGAATATAAACCAATCCGATTGACGAGAAATATTAGGGAGTAAAAACATATTCCTTTTCCGACCCCGTTGAACAAACAAAAAATAATCACTTTTTTCTTTCACCGAAGAAAGCTCGCGTCGCAATATACGAATCAATATTTGTTAAACCCGTCTTTCTCATGTCGATCTTTCCAATCTCTCTCTCTCTCTCTCTCTCTCTCTCTCTCACTCACTCCACGCATTCCTTTTTATCTCGAAATCGCTTCACTCAAATCTTGTCTGAACTCTTTTTCATTTCTTTCCATCAACGAGAATCTTTCACTCAACATTACGAATCCTACCGTCGCAATCCCGACTCTGTCATTAACGGTGGATTGTTCTGGACATGCAACTGTCATACGAGATCGTGAACACTCGGTTAACTTCGTTTCGTTGTTCGGTTATCATCAATCCAACAATGTGGTGAAAGATAAGATTTCATCGTCAAGTTTCCGAACAGCTACCTCCACTTCGAGTTTTGATAGGTAATTGAGAATGTCACCCGGAGACAAATGAGCAGAAGACAATTGTATATAAAAAGTTATCCATCCGAATGAGAAAATATCTTGTTGTTTTTATTCGAAGAGTTATCTGGATGATTACTTTTTTCCTGATTTGTTCAAGCACCATGAGGCTAATCCTGTTTCTAGGCAGGACGTTTCTATTTTGTCTACTCGGTGATAAAATGAATGTGTAAGAGTGGGAGCCACCGCTAGCGAGTCAAATAGTTACCAGTTTGTTAGAAAGCGTACTTTATGTGAAGCTATAAACGAGAAATTGGTTATTTGTATGGAGTAACTATGTTTACTGAGCTATGGGATCCACGAGCCGTATAGAAAACACGATCACTTATATGGGCCCATAAAGATGCATCAAATTTATTTAAGAACTAAGATTTCAAATGTGTTTATCATATAAGAATTAGAATCATCAAAACAAAGTTGTAATTTAGGAATTATGCTATAAGAAATCCAGTAAAAATAGGAAACGTAATATCAAAATATACTGAGTGTACTGCTTTTTAAATGGGACAATCCACAATTATTTATAATAAATTCACAAATCCACGATCATGATACAAGAGGTGGAGAAAACTTCAGGTCCAAAAAGAATATTTTAAAAATAGCTGACAGGGATACCATAACTGTTGGAACCTACCTTTTTAATAATTCACCACCCATCTAAAAAACAGACCACTTCTAGGGTAATATTCAAGGAAAGAATTGAAAGTTTCCCTATTTCACATTCATTTTATACCATTAACGAATTCTTAAAAGCTTCTACTTGCAGATGTGATCACTGTGTGAGAATATAAGGAAATGAATGTGGTTGACGAATGTACAAAAACATATGACTTTGACACGATTGTTTTTCAATTTTGATTTAATTTTTTTTCATTATAACGTTATCAACTATTATATTTATAACTTGACTTATTTCAATACTCTTACTTTCATAATCAAATGTACATATGAGTATGATCATAATTAAAATTAATATGGAATACAAATTAATTGAATTAATTGAATTGAAAATTACAAATACAAATATACAATTCGTATGCACATATTGAATGTTCAATCTCGACGTTATCTCAAAATGAGATATATTTTTGATATATCTGTGTAGTATTATTGGTGACAAATTCCATACCATTTATGTCAACACGAGATACAAACTATGTATACATAAATATATGTCGTGGTATACAATTCTGAAAGAAATGACGAAATAGCGTTAAAATGAAGTTATTCATGATCAATACGGAATAAGCAAACTATTATTATTATTATTATTAAAAATGAAGAATGAAAAATCATTATCATCATTATTATTATTTGTGGAGAAAAACTTCTTTCATATTGTCTTAAGATTTAGTTTGGTTGGTTTTTAGGCCAAATATAGATTTCCCTTAAATTATTCAGACTTGATACTTATTTTTAATCTGTATTATTCTTATTTTTAAAATGTTGGTAGACCCGCTAAAAAATCAGCTTATGTTAGTTTGCGGGTCTACAAAATTGTACTCAAATCTATGTGAAAATATGAATAAAAAATGTGAAAGAAGGGAAAAAAATCATCATTATGTCGTGTATTATCAGATCAGTGGTTCTTCTGACCAAAGTTTTTCCATGATCATTCATATTTAATTAATGTTACTTTATGAAAAAAATATTCAATGAATTGTTATTTTGTTATTTTTGGATTGTATATTGTTATATCGGGAGTTGATAAACCTGATCAATTCACTCTTCGTATATCTCTCTCTCTCTCTTCAAATTCATTATCAGTTATCTTTTTTGTTGTATTCATTATGTTACTTCAATTAAATATGATTGAAATATTAGGTGAATACGGTGAAAATGTAAAATGTGTGTCTCTCTCGAGAACATTCCACTAACGATAAATTACGCCACTTGCAAAGTTACAATCTCATCCGCCCAGGTTCGTTTCCCATTCGAAAGAAATGTGCTGATTGCGTATATTGCCTTCTCAAGAGTGTTGAAGGTTCCGATCGACCGTCTCCACTATCCATTAACATCAACACTTGGGTGTTCAACTCTCATGAGAATGAATTGTTCAGCAATTTGTACGAAGCCATTCGCCATTACTGGAAATGGCCACCTTCAAAAAGAAAGGATTTCTTCTTGGTCTGTTTTGTTCTTTTAGTCGTAACTCAGACCTCGTGTATTAACGTGGCTTCGAGTCATTCTAGTGGAAGAGTCAAGTCCTGCAAGGGAGGTGTTTGAACAACTAAATAATTCTTGGTTTGCCATAATATAATAATAATATCATGATATTATTTGTAGATATAGAAGTTGGAAGCTGACAATTTGTTCTATGTAGGGATGGTGTAAAAGTGAAAGCAAACCGTATGTCTAGTATGTATTTGTTCCATGAGTTCATATAACTTGGTATATTTTATTTATATTTAGTATAACGATGCAATGTGATTATAACTATGATCTATTGGCGTAAGATGAATGCATAATGAGTTTATTGATTGATGTGATGAAGGTTTCTTAGGTTATGGGAAGTATAATAGTATATAAAGTATGGCATCATTCAGTATATGACATAGTTCACAAAAGAAACAAGAAGAACTGTCAATAATTTTGACCCACATATTGATAACAAAACATCATCTAACAGTGCTCGGCTTTTTTCTCGAACGTCTAGTGTAAGATCACCAGAAAAACCCAATTTTTTCAATTGTTCGCATGTGTACAAATCACAACTGGTTGGCTTTTGACCTGAACGGAGTTTGTTCTCACATTCCAACAGAATGTTTAAATGACAAATAGAACACGAAAGAATGAAAACATTCATCCTATCTACAACTTTGTAACTGAAGGTCTGTTATCATCAATTGTTGTTTGACAAAGACGTGAAATGCCCATTCTTATCGATTGTAACCAATTTTGATAGGTTCTCTTGAGTGATATACCTCATTGTTGACAGGTATCATCCCATTTGATATGAGCCAATCACAACATTTTGTTTGTTCTCAAGTTTTTTGTGTTGCTATAGCAACAAGAAAATATTGCTTGTCTGTCAAATAACAAACAACATGGGAATCACAAGTGTGTGATTGAAACAGTCACTCTGTCAAACTATCAGGAAAACAATTTTTTTGTTTGTTCGAGAATGATGTCAGAATAGAATTGAATCGTTAAATCGTGATAGAATCGTGGATTCTATAAGAGAAAGTAGGACAGATATTACGTTCAATATATATTTGAATGAAAATGAATGTCATAGCTTTTACACTTCTTCTTATTCAATCTCTAAAATGTTGAGCAACAATATAGAGATATACCCATACACAATCTCATGCTCCTTCGAACATTTGTTTTTGAAATAATGTTGTCATGCTTGGACTCTAATTTGAAGCTGTTTGTCTCGTATATTTGTTCAACATTACTGTACAAATGAGCGTTGTACAATTTAATTTCAATTCAAATATCATTTAATTCTTGTTTATGTAATCAAAGATTACCATATTCATAAGTCATGTATGAACATTCAGTTTTAAACATACAGTTGAACATATAATATAATAACAATACCATAATAATGAATAAACAGTATATTGAACGAATATCTCAAATCTATGAATATATATACATCAATCAGAAACGTTTTGAGGTAAAATGAAATTGATCGCTTGAATTCAATTTTAATTTGATTTTAAGAAAGTTATTTCAATTGTGTTAAGTCTAAGCTTAATTATACTCATTCTATATTTTGATAAGTTGTGAGGGTTGTGGTTAAGTATAGATACATATCTACATTATTTGAATTCCACCCAATGTGATACTATTCATGGACATTGTAAAAGCGATGAGCAGGTTTGATTTCAGAAATATAACAAGAGCAATACCAAAAGAAAAAAACATATTTATAACAGCGTGACTGAAAAATATGAATCAGAACACGTTATTCAATGTATCATACTAGTTAAATCAGAATATGCATGGTAGTAAGTGTGGAGAATTGTATACCAGGGTAATCAATTGCTTGATTTTCTTAAAATCAGCCAACACTTCCATAATTATTGTCATTTCAGCATTTCAAATTCAAAATGTTTCAGGAGGTATATTTTTTCCGTGTTATCTCTATAGGTATATGAAAAATCCCAATAACCAATTTCAGGGCTCCATACGGCCGTTTATCACCCAAAACTTTATCACATTTTCAAGGTGAAAGATGAGCAATTTTTAATTAATGGAAATCAATAAATTAATTATAGATATCATGATTGTTGATGGTGAATAATCATCAGATGTAGATCAATCAATTCATCAAAAATTGATGATGAATTAATAAATTGATGAGAAATTTTCATATGGATCAATTTTGCTTTGCAATATGTGGAGCACAGACAAAAAATACCGATGAAGACCTATTTGATCCGAATTTATCTCTTCAAAATGTCACAAACTGAGCAGTTTTCAAGCGTCAGAAACTATAAGGAACCGGTTCTTCAGTATACCGTTAAAGAGCCGTCACGTTGATCAAATGGTTGACCAATAAAATATCAGATGTAACCAAAAGATGTAACAAAAAGACAACAGTTTATTAACTTTCAGAGACAAACTTCTGAGAACTCGGGACTCAGGGCTCTTATGAGATGAAACAGATAAATACTCAACAACGCAAGATCACTTCGATTGACGTGAATAAAATATTTCCTTTCCTCAAGATCATACTTTCAAATACCACTGAACTCTTACTTGAATTAGACTTGCTCAACTCTCTACTCAACTCAACTCAACTCAACTCAACTCACTTTAACTTTGTAAATGAAAGTTTTTTTGTCGTAAGACCAAATGATTCTCTATATAGCTTTATCTTGTTGGTAAATGGTCAAACATATCCGTCTCCGTCCGTTACCAACAGAATAAATATGCAAGTACCCTTCGTGTTGAGATGAGATTGAAACACTTGAAACAAATATTGTAACTTTTGAATTGACTATTACGATTTGAATGGACTTCACAGTTCTGATCATTTCATCACATTTCTGTGTTTTTTATATGTTGACTTGACCCTACTAGTAAGAATAATTTGTCTTCACTCATCAGGTATTTCAGCATGGTTTTACCAAGAATATATATTTAGACTATGGTTTTCTAGTAATAGCGTGGGGTACTAGGTGAACAGGATTTGAAATAGTGTGTTTTGAGCGCCACGTTTAGCTGAGAGATCGTTGGAGTATCAAGTGATCGACAACCAAACCCATTGGTGATTATATAAATCTGATTTTATAGGTATAATATGATGATATGAATATTGAGCCAGTCAAAAGATCTCTCAAAAACACCACGAAAATAAAATTTCAACAAAAATCTTCGATCTATGATATTTCATAAATTGAGCTGAAACTACTAACCACATAATGTGTTCATGTATTATTGGTGGATTTTGGTGTAACATGATCGGAGACTTTAGGCAAGAACAAGTCTTCTCCATCAACTACATTACGTCTTCTTTATGAAAATTCGGCTCGTCTAGTGACTTATTAGGGTTGAAAAATTATTGGATAACCGTAAGCAAATGTTCAATTTCACTCTACCAGACAAAATATAAGTATTTGTTCTGTTCGCGGTTAAAAGTTGGAAAAGCACAACTGCTGGTGAAATTTGGCATGCACATATGTATCATTCATATAATGATACTGTAAGGCAGAATGGGTTGAAGTTTTTTGGAAAAAAACTATTCCAAAATTTTGAAAACCCTCGTATCCGCTTTGGATATATTTCAAATGTAACTGAACTTAATCACAAGAATGATATACAGTATCAAAATTCAGACTAAAATCAACATAGCTCAACCGTTTTAGAGAGAGCAATTGAAATTTTCAGATAAAGTAAATGTTTTTGAAGCCATTAAGAAGAGTCACAAGTGAAACCAAGTCATTTGTTAGACCACAAACGATTGAATTAGCAGAATACAAAACGGAGAGGCAGTGACATAGTTTCAAAATGAAGGTGTGGTAAAAGCTTTTATATTCCATATATATGAAAACTGAATCTTACAAACATATGCTGTTTTTTTTTTAATTATCATCAAATTTCATCACCACAGTTGTTGCTGGGAATTGAGATGGCAATTAAAATACAATACTGGAAGCTGGTATAATACTAATATATGATTTTATACTGGTATAATCATAAGTTTTCATTGCGAAACATATTTTTATGGATTTGGAATGAATAATCAGTTATTTGGACAGCAGGTGTCTATGGAATATCAATCGAATGAAATAGCATGAAATGTCAGATATCAGAATGTTCTTACAAACTTATTGAACTTTTCAATTCCAACAATCTCTTAGGTGAAATATGAATGGTTGTTTTACAATAATTATAACACCGGAGTGAAAACTACTGTTTAAGAAAAGACTACACTGTCAGTGTCAACTTCAACCTCTTTGCTAACTTCATTATTATCACAATTATTCTGGAAATGTTCATACAAGTAATTCACGGATTCATGTGCAATGTACACCGACATTTGCGGATTCGAATGTACATGAGAAGAAAGTTTTCGCAAACCAACTTTGAGCTAATGTGCACTCAACGTGTACTGACTACAACTCTAGGCACACAACCAGTTAGGATAAGATATGATGGGACGTAACGTAATCTAGGTGCTTGTACGAAACTTGAGGAAACCATTGTAACTTGTGAGTAGAGATAATAAAATAGGCAAACGCAGCATCTGCGTTGTAACCTGAGTCAGACATGAATATGTGATCCACTCGTACCACAATCCTTGTTTTTGATTTATTCAGGTATAACTATTTATTCAGTGAATATTTGATCTAGAGAAAATGATTGAGTATGTCTCTAATGATAGTTTATCTTATTCATAGGAACATTTCTAAAGATTTGTAATAATTTTTGGCTTGAAATACTGGAATAATTTCAATGTTTCCCTCTTTGGGGGGGATTGGGAGGGTCACATATCAACATGAGTTTTCACAAACTTCAATAGACCTGATCACTTTTCAAATGACAGCAAAACTTTATAAATGTATCAAAATTCAATATCATGGGTGGTGTAATACTACATATCAGGGTAGTATTACTTGACCCATTAAAAAAAATTGAATGAAAACCAGAATATAACTATCTGTTGATTTTGTTTCGACAATTCAAATAATGTTACTCTGTCTGTCTTCGGTTATTGAATTTTTCGATTGTTCAAACAAAGACAGTGCCAAGTTTCAAGCATCAAATTCCACGAATATCCAGAAGAAATCTGAACTAAAGCAATAAGTGGATCCCATATAGTGTGTGTATACTAGAATCCACGAAATCGGAAGGCACGAACCACCCGTGCGCTAGTCCTGTAGGATAAGGAAGACGGTCTCTCAGTATCTTCATCTCTCCCAGATGCAAATTGCACACAAAAGATGAAGGGTCGAACCACCCTTGCGTCAATGTTGTGGGATAGGAAGAACACTCAGTCGAGAACTTCTTCCGTGTATCCATCAACGTAGAGCGTTGACTCTCTCTCGCGTTGGGTTATGAGGAGGAGAAAAGGGAAGGGGTTTGGAGGGTGAAAATGGGGTTGTCTATACATGATCGTGGACTCGTGGTTTATCTCATTAATGCACGAGAGCTATTGTGACGTCAGACATCATTCTTGGATATTGTTGAGTTACTTGAGGAATACTTCAAGTAGAAGTCAATATGGAATAATAGTGTATGCACAAGTTCACCTTCCGCATATTTGGAATCAGCTCACATATCCTTCAGGAAATACAGTCACCTTACGATCAATATAGCTGTTCTCTCTCAATCGAGTAATGGAAATGTGAATTGAATAAAATTCAACTCTGAGAAGGTTTTGATAATAGCTACAAACTAATAAATACTACAAGATTGTCATTTTATATTGTTCAGAAGTGAATGGATATGTACGCGCATAGATTATCTTCAAAGGCACGCAATAACGAGCGAATGATGCAAATATTTTTTTGGTTTCCATAATGCTCGATGATTCACATCGTATATTTAATATTAATGGGTTCCATGGGACCTGGATGTGATCACTTGAAAAACGTGATTCGAAAAATGAATCAAGAGAAAAAATATGTATAGTAAAATGTTATTCCACATTACTCCGTTTCACTGTTCATCACTCAAAAGTTTTTTGATCATCTGATCATTCGTGTATATATGGTTGTTGATGAAAATGCTCTAATGTTTCTATGATAATACAGATCTGTTGATGGGTCAGATAAGCCGACAATAATAATCACAACTCATCCCAGAATTAATAGCTTCTGCTTCAAATATCATGAGATATTTCAATAACTATATCCTGTGCTGACGAAATAGAAAGCTGAAAGCTGAAAAAACTGACTTCGTAATAATAATCATAGGCCTACTGTTGTACACTTGTGGGCACATTCCGGTTCATATTGGTTCATTCTTGCGGTTTTCCTAAAATAAAATTCGAATTTAGATACAAAATACTCACATTCAAGTGCTAATTTTCTCAAATACACAATATTGCCTTCAAGTTTTATTTGAATTTTTTTTTTTTCAATAACATCGAAACTTGATACAAAAACATTGTTCCCCAATCAAGGCTATGGATGAAAAATAGTTTTAGTGTAGTTAATATCAGTACATTATTCTCAGAATGCATTCAATGCAACTTAATCGATCAGTTGAGTATGTCTTCAATCTTACATACCACGGGTCATCTTTTTTTTCAAATGCGATGAATGGAAATCCTGTTGCAATCTCAAACGACGATTACACATTTTATTCTCATTGCCTTCCATTTATTAAATTAAACCGATCTAATCAACACTTTCTCAGAGCCTTGTTGATCAAATAATTCTATCCGCATTATTTCATGAGTTACTTTCACAAAAGAAAGCAAGTTGAATTAATAAATGATGAACATTCTTATTTTGGTGGAGGTGCTAGTTTTAGCTTACAAACAAGAAACAACTGCGTGACAGTCACGTGGTGTAATACGCGATTATTTCGAACATCACACCAAATACGCTTCTTACTGAATTTTCGAAGAACTCTTTCAGATGCTCACTTCATTTCGTTACGGCTTTCATTACGTTGGCTCACGCATCTACATCATTATATTCTCAAACTACACCTAAATATGAGCAGATATACATTTTAAGAAAAAATATATGTTTTATGTGAGGCAGTAAAATGAGAAAGCGGGGAGCGCGTGGTATTGGAGAGATCTTGATATCATTTCAGACCTCGATATTTGTGAAATATTCAGTATCTGATATATTATTTAACAGATGTTCGACTCAGATTTGAAGGCTCGAGACCTTGATGAGTGAGTCCAACTTGAATGGGCTGATGAATTTGAGATACAGATTGTAAAGTGTGCGTTTAGGTGTATATATATGAAAATCTAGGCTAAAATTAGCATCCACACTATTATAGAACAAAATGTCATCCTCATTAAAATGTTTAATTTTGAAGTTTTTACAATTTATTCGTGTCATTTTGAAAGATGTCAACAAAATGGGAGACATTCTTGAATTAGTCATCCTAAAAACACGAAGGACGCAACAAATGTATTGATTATTCATTGTTCAAAATCTCATCTCAAATAAACTGATGAGTGTGTATTTTTCATTTTCAGCTATTCTCAACTCTCTATGCAAAGAGTTCCTATCTGCCAACGTGTCCGCCATCTTGTATCTCATGAACTACGAGACTTACGGTCGAAGCACGGCGTCTGCGCAGTACTTCCTACAGCTTGCCGGCTACTTGGGAATCCCAGTCATCGCGTGGAACGCTGATAACTCGGGCTTAGAACGGGTAAGATACTAGTCCATGAGAAAACAGCATGGATGATGATTAGGGGAATACGAAGAGCGTATACCGGAATAAAGTCGACTCGGTTGTGTGACATGGGTTTGGGTGTTCAACATTACCTGAACCCTAAACACATTTCATCGAAAAGTATCCCGAACCCTTCGCAACACGATCGAGTCGATTTTGTTCCAGTAAACGCTCTTCAGCACCCCCGATGACTTCAAATTGAATGCCTCCATTTTGGTGGCGAATGCTATAGCTTAATCCAAGATGCATTGAGGTTTTCGTTGGTTTGCCAGTCTGTTATGGTGATTTGACTCACTATCCCACCATGTAATGTTGAAAATATGTACCAACTTACTGGCTGAACTCATGGAAATAGCGATCTTGAGTAGTCGTATAGTGATACAGAAAAGGAACTAACTTTGGAAATCAAAATTATGTATACGTTGGCTCAGCTGAAGAAAGTCACCTGAAATGCCAATATTTCAGGGTAGCAGAAAGCATGATGCACAGTATCAAATTACTCACCATGAATCGCAGCAAACAGTTGGAACAACGCTCGTGAAATGAAACAAGTTCGAGAGCCGAGTTGAGATACCATCAGCGAACAGCAAACCGACGCAACGCTCAGTGTTTTTTGGTTTGACCTGTAAGAGAATCGAACACGCCACTTGTAATGAACAGAAGATCTGAAAAATGAAATACATGCCAAATTACATCCGGTACATTGCCACCAAAATGGCGCTTTCAAATTGCAAGATGTACAGCAGCTCTCTTGTATCCTCCAGACCGACCAATGAATTTCCGTCGTTCTGAGTGATAGAAATCAAAAGAGACAGTGATGTCAGAAATATCGTAGATAGAGTAATTGAGGTAATTAAGTTTTGATTCAAGACAGTGTTAGAAAAATGTGATAATGATTGAAGATTTTCTTCCTTTCATGTATAACTTCTATAAAATATTTTTTCTTTCCACTTTCAACATTTTATTCAGAATCTATGGTTACTTCAATCGAAGAAGATGCTTCACTCCATATATAAAGACGAAGAATTACAAAGGAGAAGAACATGTGATTTTGGTGAATTCAAAAGGGCTCCAAATTCCAATCCATACGGAAAATATCACGGATCAACTAAAGTCGAACATCGATATAATAATCGAATACATTATATTAAATTGTGTGTGAAAAACTATCACAACCACATGGTAGTCTGTGCGATTGTCTCTCATACATAATCACGCTTGAACAGCGTGTCACGGGAAAAAGAAACGAAAACGAAACACTAATTATCAACGGACTTTTCTCAGAACGTTACTTTTTCTCTCGTTACCATAATGCACGCCATAAGTAACAATACACGTCTCTCTCTCTCTCTCTCTCTCTCTCTCTCTCTCTCTCTCTCTCTCTCTCTCTCTCTCTCTCTCTCTCTCTCTCTCTCTCTATGTCGCCAGCTCTCACAGAATATTAGTCTAGACGAGTTAGAGTGCTCTCGCATGGTCGTTGATCGAGGTATCATTGTACCATCTATTGTCATCAGAAAGAAGACTTTGATTAACAAAGAGATTTCTAGGAGAAAGAAAGATGCTTTTAGATGATTTGATCTGTTCAAATACATTGGAAAGCATTAGCAAGCACGTGTAGTAAATGATACAATATTGCCAACATTTCAGAGATGAATATACATTTCGTAGGCCTATTATTCGGAAACTGTACCCTTGTCGCGTCAACCATTCATTATAACGTCCTAGACCTGGTCTTCTCTGAATTATAGGAATAAGATTCACTCTCGTTCTTTGTGCTACAAACAGCATTCTTTGAGAAACTGGCAACGTGCATTGACCAATCAAAGAGCGATTTTCTCTCAGTTGCATGAACACTTGCTACATGCGCCAAGAGATGGGCTGTGTCCATCTTTTCTAGAGGCAACATGCGCTGAGATCCGAAATAAAACGTGAAGTTTTCTTCACTTGTCTGAACTGTTGGAACCCACTTGTTGACTACTGAGAATTTTTTGTGGTCACATAAGCAAAACCTTTATGACGTCGTCATGGCGCTCAACAGTGAACGTATTAGTGCGCTGAGCGCATTTTGTCAGTTGTTAAAAGCATGTTCCACCTGGCACAAAGCTGGAGACTAAACGTACCTGAATGTTAACCAAAATAGCTAGATACTTTGGAAGCATGTTCAGTCTTTGTATATTTCCACTGTTTTGAGTGAAAATTCTTAGTCCTGCTCATAATGAGATACGACATATGCTAAAAGTTGATGCACTATAAATTACGGTGAATTTTCCATTCATTTTTTCAAGCTGAAATAACTACCTCTTATAGTGAACAAAAACCAATCTGGTTCGTCACCTCTTTGCGCTAGAACAAGGAATTTTGAGAGGCAGTCTCGGTAACTTTCCTGGATATTTTCACCAGTTCATATGTTACGTTTGTGAATATTCCGAATCTACTTTGAAAATGGCGCCGAATTCTTATTAGAGGTGATCACTCTCAATATCGTAGGGCTCACAGAAAATACGCAAACGCAAGTAAAAACAAGTCAAGTTATTGTTGGAATACGTTTCAAGCATATGTCGTAGCTGATTCTAAATGACAGAGGCAATTTTATTTAACGGATGAAGAAACTTATAATACTTTCAATGTTCTACAGACCAATGAGAGTCAAGTCGTTATGTTCTTCGTAGAAAAGTTTATAAGATGATTAGCATGCAATGCACGCTCACAATATGTAAAGAAGGCGTCGCGACGCCAGAACGATCGTCACGACCCCGGTATGGTGGTTAGATATGCTAAAGAATGTAGAGCCGTGTCTTGATAGTAATAAAACATCTCATATTTTCTGAATCTTTGATGAAGATCTTAATAGTTGAGAAGAGATGGAATTAAAATTCAACATATAAATTAAAGCACACGCTCTTTTAATCTCATTGTATGTTCACAACAGCGAGATTGAAAATTCAAAATGAGGCAAGATAGTAAGAATAAGAAAGTTCAAATCAGGAAATAAAATAAGATGGACTATACATAATTATGTATGGGCCTACATTTGGTTCTATTGAGAATGCAAAAATAGTTAATGATGATTCAACATTTGATCATACAGCGAATTCTCGATGATGCCACTGAATTACATTATTTGACTACTAGGCAAACGCGAAATATGCGTTGTAAGATGAGCGAGATATCTGAATAAGGTAATAGTCATTAAAGTAGTTTCACCCTTGCTATATTGTCGAATCTGGTATTCTACACACCTTGATGCATATAAAGAAGACTTCATTGTTGGGCAAATATCGAATCTAGAAAGCAGTGAATCTCGGCAACCTGAATCTGCTTTGATTTCTATAATAATATTTGATGAATAAGAACAGATAATTTAATTATTCTCTTCAAAACGGCTGATCCGAATTGCATACAAAATTGTGATGATTTGTATCAATCATGTTTACACATTTACAGAATATTTCATCTCATTTGAAGAGATTTTATTTTTCAAATTTTTTTACTCAGCTCAATCTAATGGGGTTTTCAGAAACTTTGAGATGATATTTTTTAAAAATCTGTTCAACCGATTCATACCAAAAACTATACAGTTCTAAGTTGGATAAGTTTGCATCTAAAAAAAATAATTGCATGTAGATCAGTTAAACCCTGCGACCTGTGCAGTGCCCACAAAAAAAAACACAGACAAAGCCCTATAAGAGTGGGATGGAGACCTCGCTACGCTCATCCAATTAATCATTTAATTTTTATGAGAAACAGTCAAAGTTGCTGAAAGTCGTTTCCATCATCGCTGGAATATTGAACTTGAAAGTATTGCTTATCCAATTAGATGAAGAAAGGAACGCGATCAACACAAAGAGGCTGAGAAACATAAGACAGAGTAATTATGAAACAATGTGTGTAGAAGCAATGCAATAAGCTCTTGGACGAGTCTAAGTAGAGATTCAATTTAACACACACCCGGCAAAAGGTCGTTTACTTGTGTGGTTTCCTTGTTCTTCACAAGTCAAAAGAATAAGCCATTCTTTAGCCCTGAAACCTAAAACACGGTAGACATAAACGATTACATTCGTCAGAATTACCAACTGGCATGGCCAACTCAATTAGATTGTTCACTTGTGTATATTGACATGAATTGACATGACATGAACTCGCTGAATGTCAACTTAGCAAAGTCTAAATAAAGTAGCCAATCAGGAATAAGTAAACGTGTATGAAATTCGATATATTCGATATGTTAGATCGAAGGTCGTAGATCGAAGTTATTGGCGGACGACTTACGAACTTCATTTCCATTGGTTGTTTGCTCCCATTCAGACGATTGGGTTCGCGTTGAAAGAGGCTATTCTTTATTCACAGGTATAAGTACATATTATTCTGCCAAGTCAAACGGTGATTGGAACAACTGGAGTTGTTCGTGTGTACCGTGCTAAATGCACTTTCCAAATAATGCTGGAACTGAATGAAGTATTTCTGTACTTTAATTTCAATTGATACAGGCATCCCCTATAAATATAAAACCTCACCACTTATAAACAATTTCAATTTACAAATCGGAATTGAAATACATTCATCGTCAACGTTCTAATTGAATACTGAATATAATCAATCATTACAAAACGTGTAAATTCCCTGTCATAAATGCCAGCAATCATATAACTCGATCTATTATTCATTGAATGCCACAATATATCTGTCAGCGTGTATAAAATCTCATTTGTGCAAGAGAGATATAAATAGTATCAGATTTACACATCTGTTGCATATGACTGAGTACAATGTAATGTTGAACGACTGGGGTTCTCATCTAATGGGTCGAAAACAATTGGGTCACGGTTCAATACGGTGCAAAATTGTCAACCTTATTTCGAGCTCATGGTTAATATAATCACATCAATGGTATATATATATATATATATATATATATATATATATATATATATATATATATATATATATATATATATATATATATATCAAGACAATCTATTCTTCTGGCGGAACGAAACTAACTCCCTCATGCACACGTCAAAGAACTACTGCAAGTACTTCTTACTCCCATACAGGTACTACCACTTGCCACTTCCACAGCGTGCAGACCAGTATAAGTACGAAATTGCAAGCAAACTGGTAATTAATTTAGTTGATTTGAATAGTGAAGCTAGTTGATTCGTTATGATGACGAATGATAGCAGCACAATCGTGAAAAAAGTATCACCATAACCAAATCTGCGAGCACCATGTCGACGAAATTCAGCAGGCCCCACGAGGACTATCACTGACCACTCCACCGGGCGTGTGCCGGACGGCCACCATGATGGCCGTTCTTTCCCGTCATAGTGCTCGTGACCGTCATCATTTGTGAAACATTTCGGAGTGAAAAAAGACCGGAAGTGAAATATATATATATCACGGTAGAATGGGTGATGTTCTCTTGTCGTTAATTGAATGTCATTTAATATCAGATGCATTCACATTTATCATTTTATAAAATATGCGAGAAAATGTTGATTATTGAAATAATGATATCTCATTTTCGTGATTTTTCGAGTTCTAGGTCCAACATTCCTAATTTGTATTAAATAAAATCTCTAGAATGATCTCTTAAGATGTATGGAATCTAAACCACGACATCTCTTGGCCCTTAACAAAAATTTAAGTTTTGTTCGTTAACGCACAAAAAAAAACATTATATCGAAAGTACCTTATATACCAGCTTCGAGCCCCGATACACTGAGACCGATCGAACGTGTATGTTACAACATTTGTGAAATGTTTCGTAAATGTAAATGTGTGGTAGACCAGGGAGTAATCCAACTTATTCATGAAGACCCCTCTAGAGGTTTCATCAACCAAACGTTTCGAAATGTTGAGCCAATATAATCCAAAAACGGGCCTCAAACTCGGATAATGAAGGATTGTTTTTCAATAATCAATCGTTTCTCGAACGTTTAGGAAATGAAAAATATTGAAACATTCAATATCAACTGTACTTCGAACCAACAACGGGAACTCACACCCATTCCCCCGTGATATCTTTTTCTTTTTCGATCGTTTTCAATTTCGGAACATTTTTTCAAGTCCGACTTGGCCGGACTTAATTTGGGAGGCTGCAAGTTGACTTTTCTCTCTTTGCTGTGATTGTTATGTTACATATGCATATATTGAAATGGGTGAAAAATCCATCCTATATGGATAGTTTTACATTTAAATGGTATTTCTTCTGTCCATGAAAGTTTTCTCACAGTCTGGTGAAAGCTCTCTGCTTATTGCAATTGTCTGTTGATTTCTTTTGTAATTTTTGCATCGCTGCTCAGAATTCTTGAACAGTACTTGAACTCTCCTTTTTGCACCTTGAGCTCTTCCCCTCGAAGTATCATTACTGGCTCTAACACCTTCTCATTTATTGAAATTAAAATTCGATAACAAATATCCAAATGATGGGATTGATGAATTGAATCGAGTTTTTAAAGAATTATAGAACGTAATGAGAGACAAAAAAAACATTCAAGAAAGAAAGAAATTTTTATCACCTAATTACAGACATAAAATTCACACGAAGAATGAAGATACAAAGAATTCGTACAAAATGAAATAAGAATGAATAATATGTTTCCAGTATGGATCAATTTCCATTTATATAAAATCAACACCAATAAAAATATATGAGGCTAGATTCACTCCAAAAGGTTTATTGTCTCCTGAATTTAATATAGAAGTAAAAAGCTGATAGTGAGAAGAGATGGTTTCTTCACGTTCCAAATACAAACTATAAAGTACATGTTGTTTTATCGTGAAAGTATTATTGCATTTCCAGTTTCTTAATTGGCCAAACTGCAACAGCTTTCAACAGTTTCTCGCAGTTTCTTCAACTTTTTCAAGTTACGACCGTCGAGATAAAAAGTTTTATGTATAGAAAAGTTCATTTAATGAAAACTAGCTTTCCACCGTTTTTATTACGAAAAGTGAGAATTATTGCCTACAATAAAAAATTTATTTTCTGCCCAGTGATAAGTTAAATACATGGAATGAATAATTTCAATGTTTTCTTATCACACTTCTGAAATGACAGGATATTAGCCAAATATTGAGACCTATCTTGAATTATTCATATTTTGCAATTGAATAAGTTCTTATTGCATGTTATTGTACTATGAACTGAGATTACTTGATTCATGCTCATCGTAAATCGTATAACGTCGAATATTCGATGATTCTAATCTTCGCATCCTATTTATCAGCTCATACATTCGAATGTTCTTATTCACTTTGAATAACAATCAACTTCTGTCTTTCCAATCATCCTTGTTTTTGTTCACATTTTCCAAAATATGACTATAATGATCTGTTTCAGATTATTTCACCCATATTTGATTTAATTTTTGATATAAATTATAGATTCAACACAAATATATCATTTTTTGAATCTATTGAAATATACAATAATAATGAATAATTCAATTCGATCAATTGATAGCCAGTTGTACCAAGTGATAGCAAAATATTAATTTCTGGATCAATAATCAAGGAACATAAATGGAATAATAACAAGTGTAATAATGAGTCAATTGGCTAGTTTTTGCTCAATTTACTATCCATCGGTTTGTAAAACCGGCTCGCATTCAAACAACTGGTACGTTAGTAATTTGTATATATTTTTTAAATTTTGTGGAAAAATTGAAGAATTGTCATTTCGATTGACATTTCGACGATGTTCTCTCCTTCAATTACGTTTCCAATTATAGGCTCACGTTTGGAGAAACTACATAAATATTGACCAAGTAATCAACGGAATTCTATAAAGCGTGCCCCAGTTTTAATAGAAGTAAAAGAACCGAGATATATTCTCAAGAAGCGACTGTTTTCTTAACTTGATTGTTTTGAATCTTCAATCGAAAGTTATTATGAAAATTAATTACCAACAGATGTGCTTTCAAGGTGATTCAATTCGAAGTCCTCGAAAGAAGTTGATTGTTGAGGATAAAAATATGCATCTTTTCTAATTGTTGCGATACTTCCAGATATAAATGAAACTAACACTGATCTCAATACTTTCGAACAGAGCATCATCCAATTGAATCTTGTTCTGAAAATGCATTATATGAGATTGATCAATAATCATTCATAACCTTCATTCTGATACTCCACAGACCGAAGAATACCAAAGAAACTTCCTTAAAACATTTCTCAAAACTGTAATTTCTTATAAATAGAATAAAATTATTTTTGAATTGAATTAAATTTATTCATCCATGGTATTTCCGGTGATCTTGATTCAGATGGTTCCAAAATATCATTCGAACGATCAGAAACGTTCGAAAAGGAAGCTAAAAGGAGCGAACTCACCACTCAACATTATACTATGATTATGTTACATTATATGATACGTTTTGTCGTACTTCTATCATTGTTCTAGCAATGATAAGCCACAGTATCCAGTTCTAGCTAGCACTATAAAAGCATCAGATCATGGAATTTTATATAGAACTATCGTATATTAGAGGCTTAACTCCGTGCTAAAAAGTCATACCACTTGATGACATTGAATAGGGGGTAACGGCGGCCATGTTCGCTGTTCAAACTGATAGTTGTCAGCTATATGCCTACAGAAATATATTTCATATTCAGTACCTGAATTCAAGACCTTCCATAATATTACTCAATGCCTTCCATATAATCACATGATATGTTATGATAAAGAAAGCTTTGTTGGATTATCAACGTGGGAGTATCGCCAACTGGCGGTTTGAACAAGAACAAGGCCGCCGTATGGAGGTAACCGGAAGTACGCGATCTGGTAAACAACTCGTCGCTGAGTTGGATTTCCATACATACCACTCCATAATCTGACCACCGCCATATTGAGTGTACTGAAAAGCTCTCACGTGCTTCCATTGTTGTTCCAAAGAGCCTCTCAGAGCAGTCTCCATGCAGCTTCAGCTAGCACTAGAGAAGCATCAGACTAGAGAGGCTAGCTATTGGGGAAGAGAATGGTCAACTCCTACGCAGGACACCATTTTTTGTCTGAATGTTTTGTCCAAAAGTGTCGTAAACTTACCAGTTAGTCAATATGATGTCAGAACTTTCAATTAGAGTTGTTTCCAAATCGATTTAACGCAGTCTAGCTCACGTTCTCAAACATTCGATCTGAATTCTGGATCAAAAATGGCGTCTATGCGAGAGATATTTTAGTAGCCAATAGAAAACAGTCACCAAGTTGGCCAGTATCTGGTCTCTCTACATCAGTCCACCGCCAAATTGAGTGTACTGGAAAGTTCTGACGTGTTTCTATTGTTGTTCCAGAGAGCATCTCAAAGCAGTCTCCAGCTCCAGCTAGCACCATCGCTGGAGCATCAGACGGCCGCCATGTTGAGCATACTGGAACGCTACAAGTGGCATCAGTTCTCTATTGTCACCAGTCCGATAGCGGGTCATGACGATTTCATACAAGCAGTCAGAGAACGCATAACAGACATGCAAGACCGCTTCAAGTGAGTCATTTATACCAACATTAGGAAAATAATTATAATATATTAGCTCAATTTGTGAAGGTTTGCTCAACGTACAGTTAGTTATAAGTCATGATGAACTAAATGTTGAATATATACAGTACAGTTGAACATTTTTTATGATAAATTTTGACTCAACATTCTTGATTACAAAAACTTAATACAATGAAGCTATTCTATTGCATTACAATTTATATGAATCACTATTATTGTTCACATACTAGATCGAAATTCACATCGCAATGTTTGCATGTAGATCCATAGATATAAAACAGATACAGAATAATTATAATGAGATAAAAAAAAAAACATATTTTATTGATTCATTAACAAAATAACAACAATTCGTTTGTTCTATCATCCATTTGTTCTCACTCATACGATTTTTTCTTCGTTTTCATTGATTTTTGTTCATATTCAGTTTTAACGACGTCCTGATATGATGACTAGGAGCTATTGGCGTCGGATGAATGACTAATGAGATGATGGGATGATGGGATGATGAGATGAAGGATTTCGACAAAAGTTAAAATCGATAGTTGCAGCCCGAGGCATGTGCCACAACGTTGAAGTGATGTTTTTCGAGCATGAGAGAGCAATATCTAGAATCGCATCGAACCAAATGTTGATCGGTCCACTGGAACTTGAGTTAGAGGGATGCGAGATCGAATCTCGAAAAATGTTGAAATAGGACAAAAATAGTGCGGTCGCGGGGACTTGGCGCGCGCGAGTGACGACTCGGCGAGTAACGGAAATCTCGATTGCCACAAAAAAAAAATTGTAAAAATCTTGACTTGGAAAAAAAAGTAGCATTGCGTTTCTGGCTAGGCCTGTGATGAGTGGTGGTAGGCCGGGAGAATTTCCAACGACCTGACTTTTTCGGTTCTAAATTTTTTTTCGATTTCGTCAAAAGTCAAATCGATAGTTGCAGACCGGGGCATGTGCCACAACGTTGAAGTGATGTTTTCCAGCATGAGAGAGCAATATCTCATATATTATTGAACCAAATGTTGACCGGTCTACTGGAACTCGAATTAGAGGGATGCGAGATCGAATCTCGAAAAATGTTGAAATAGGACAAAAATAGTGCGGTCGCGGGGACTTGGCGCGCGCGAGTGACGACTCGGCGAGTAACGGAAATCTCGATTGCCACAAAAAAAAAATTGTAAAAATCTTGACTTGGAAAAAAAAGTAGCATTGCGTTTCTGGCTAGGCCTGTGATGAGTGGTGGTAGGCCGGGAGAATTTCCAACGACCTGACTTTTTCGGTTCTAAATTTTTTTTCGATTTCGTCAAAAGTCAAATCGATAGTTGCAGACCGGGGCATGTGCCACAACGTTGAAGTGATGTTTTCCAGCATGAGAGAGCAATATCTCATATATTATTGAACCAAATGTTGACCGGTCTACTGGAACTCGAATTAGAGGGATGCGAGATCGAATCTCGAAAAATGTTGAAATCGGACAAAAATAGTGCGGTCACGCGGACTTGGCGCGCGTGAGTGGTGACTTGGCCGGTAACGAAAATCTCGATTGCCGCAAAAAAAGTTTGTAGAAATCTTGATTTGGAAAAAAAAAGTTTCGATTTCGTCAAAAGTGAAATCGATAGTTGCAGACCGGAGCATGTGCCACAACGTTTGAGTGCTGTTTTTCGAGCATGGAAGAGCAATATCTAAAATCTCATCGAATCAAATGTTGATCGGTCCACTGGAACTCGAGTTAGAAGGATGCGAGATCGAATCTCAAAAAATGTTGAAATCGGACAAAAAAAGTGCGGTCGCGGGGACTTGGCGCGCGCGAGTGGCGACTCGGCCGGTAACGAAAAACTCGATTGCCGTGAAATTTTTTTGTAGAAATCTCGATTTGGAAAAAAAAGTAGCTTCACGTTTCTGGCTTGGCGGGTGATAAGTGGTGGTCGGCCGGCAGAATTTTTGACGACCGGACTCTTTCGATTCTAATTTTTTTTTTTCGATTTCGTCAAAAGTAAAATAGATAGTTGCAGACCGGAGCATGTGCCACAACTTTAAAGTGATTTGTTTCGAGCATGAGAGAGCAATATCCAATATATTATAGAATCATATGTTGATCGGTTCACTGGAATTGAATTAGAGGGATGTGAGATCGAATCTCAAAAAATGTTGAAATCGGACAAAATTAGTGCGGTCGCGCGGACTTGGCGCGCGTGAGTGGCGAGTCGGCCGGTAACAAAAATCTCAATTTTAGCCAAAAAATTTGTGAAAATCTTGATTTAAAAAAAAATTGTTTTCGTCAAAAGTGGAATCGATAGTTGCAGACCGAGGCATGTGCCACAACGTTGAAGTGATGTTTTTCAGCATGGGAGAGCAATATCTGATACCTTATTGAACCAAATGTTGTCTACTGGAACTCGAATTAGAGGGAAACTGAAATCGAATCGAATTTCGAGATCAAATCTCGAAAAATGTTGAAATCGGACAAAAATAGTGCGGTCGCGCGGACTTATCGGGCGCGAGTGGCTAGTCGGCCGGTAACGAAAATCTTGATTGCGGCAAAAAGTTTGTAATTTTTTTTTCATTATTATTTCGTCAAAACTGAAATCGGAATTACTTTTACCGTAGCCACTCTTATTCACATCTATAGATGTGAATAAGAGTGGCCACGGTACCGGTGGCATTGTTGAACTAACAAAATATATAATTCTCGTAATTCACTGGGCCGTGTATAACATTGTTGAGCATTCTTGTTTTGAATAGTTCGATATATTTTTTTTAATCGACAAAAAAGAACATGGACATACATATAAATAAATGAACCGTCACGTGATCTCCACAAAGCCCCAAAGAACTTGACTTTGGATTAAATACAGGAAAATGATAGAAAGAATATTGTGTAATGCGATGGTTGAGAAAAAGTAACATAACAAGGTCGAATAATTACAAACTGAATCAAATATATAAAAGCGATAGTTGCGCTACAGGCAATCGGAACGCTGGACTCAGATTCTGAACCCGGAATTATTTCACTTTCAAGACCCGAGTTGGTTCACCTTCTTCATATTATGATAAGATAGGTTGGTATCACCACATCGTGGGATCGTGGTATGCATGTGCTCAGCTTTTTGCATGAACTATTTTGACAGGAAACTATCGACACGGCCACTAGATTATGAAAATGGGTGAAAAAATCATAGCAACTAGCGCAAGTTGACTTTAGAGTAAATAGATTTGTTTACCATTGTTAACCATTGTTGTGTACCATTGTTTACCTATCTGGATTCCAAACTGGAAACTGGACTGAAAATGGAAAATGTACTGTGATGCCATTTTTGTTTATATGTATATGTCAAGATTTTCGTATTGTCGTATCTTCAACTGATCGAATTTTCAAACGGATACAAGTCATTGAAATTAATTTTTCCGATCCCTGGAAACGCTCTGCATTCTCATTTGTTCCGTTACTTTTAATAATTTCAATATATAAAGCACAGCCTTCTTTATTCAGATCATTTTCTTCTGATATGACATAACCTCAATAACGTCGCAGGAAATTGAAAAATTGTAATTTCTGACAGGATGAGAGTTGTTTGAAGTTGGAACTTTAGATTACCAGAGTTCAGCACATGCCAGACCATGACGTCATGATTGCCAGCTCGATCAGATATGCGTGAATCCCTCAAAATAGCATCAGCGAAAGAGAAGAATTATCTGAATGAAGAAGGCTGTGGTATATGAAGACTATGAACATTTTGATACTTGGCAATTACAGTTTTGAAGCCAGCATTAAAAAACTGGTCATTTTGAAATAATTCATTGAATATTTAGATTTCACTACAATTGACCATTGTAGATGGGCGTGACTTATACGAAGGAGGGGAAATTTTAGATATACCTTGATTGGTTATTCACCTATTTTCCCCTGCTTCACTGTCCACTTGATTGGTTTTTATATTTTGTGACATCACGAGGGCGGACGATCTACAATGGTCAATTCTAACAGCCCTGTTGATTGGACGGTATGATTTGTGACGTCAAGGAGGCGGAGACTACGAGTCGTCAATAGTGAGATTCACATCATTTTATTCAACAAGAGACACCAATGGAATATTAAAACATATTTCAGATACGTTATATCCAGCTCATCGCACGCATGTATCAATTTGAAAATTGTACCGTACAAATTCCTGGCACCTCCATCAATTTACATTTTTTTATTTTCAATCAGTATCGTTTTCAAATATAATCTTGAGGAAGAGAAATTATAAGTTCATTGATAGAATATTCACAAAAGTAGAGAGTCTATCCACTTTATTCTCATTGATGTTTCACAAATAAATTATCATTATAGAATATTGAAAAAATATTTGACATATAATGAACTGAAATAAATAAAAAAACGTACCGTACGTAAATTCTAACTCGAATCACGTGCAGTTAGGTGAACATAATTCACTTGGAGAATTATCTCGAAAAAATATAATCAAATCCATTATTATATAACTCCTCATGGAGTTCAATACGTGATAATAGTACAATTCCTGGCCAAACCCCAATAAATTATCTACTTATCGTCTGGCCACCCAGAAGTTATGACGAGAGAGACAGGAATATGAGAGAGACAGGAATATGAGAGAGATACGAATATGAGAGAGATAGGAATATGAGAGAGATGGGCATATGAGAGAGACAGGAATATGAGAGAGATAGGAATATGAGAGGAAAACGGAGACCATAAAGTACGGACAAACGACTGATTTGATATCACGAGATAGAAACCTCGGCAAGTTTATAAATGTGTATCGGCCGCATAGATATGGAGCACTCAAGCGAAAAGTTGAAGAGTATTGTATATTAGAGCGAGGTTATAGATTCGGAAAAAGTAAGAGAAGAAAGATGATAATACTCATACGAAAAGAGATGAAACACTTGTTTCCTGGACTATAGGGAAACTCGCGTGGAGTCGTTTTGAGATATGAAATGTCATATACCATCGTCATGCATTTCACATATGACACATTTCACAAATGACACATGTCAGATATGACATATGTTACACACATTGATAACCACGTATTCCATTATCATCAAACTAATCAAACATGTCTGGCACTGTTGGTATTAGAAAATATCCTAATTCTATTCACACGAATGAAATATTATTCACACTTCTTTTCCGCCATGTTATTATTATGGATGTTTTCAAAATTTCAAAAAAAATACACTCGAAATCTACTCTCGATTTCACTCGCTCCCACCGCTTTTCAATTAAAATTACAAATATATCAGTTTGAAATGAGATTGATTATGCCCAGAAAGAAAAATCATGTGAATCGGATTTCCATAGTGTTCTGAGTAGCGAAAAAAGCAGAGCAACACAGTTTATTGATATGACTAGAGCTCCTCGCTATATACTTCACTATACATTATTGTAGCTCCAGTAGTTCTGGTATTCTCTCTCTCGCTTCCTCAACATCAAAGCTGCTAGGATACAAACGTGAATAATTGATCCGGGAATTTTGCTGAAACGTAATTTTAGTAGTTTCCTGCAATTGTCGAGAACAGGGGTCTCCAAACTACGATTTACAGGCCAACACCGACCCACGAACACCACTAATACGGCCCGTTATAGTTTAGTTTCATCACATTAGAACCGGCTCGACATAGTTTTGCCGTCAGTAAATGGTTTGCCATGTTTCGCTATTGCTAACCAGCACGAGTTGCTACTTCTGGTAGAGCATATTTACTCTCCCAAACAACAATTGTTGATATTTCAACCCGTGTTTCAAAGATTGTACATTTTTCTACCCTAGGCTTCCTGTGAATTTGGAGTGTTTCTGAGAACCTTCAGTCTCATAATGACGTTCCATATTGTATTATTTGAAAACAGCTATTGTTTTATTGCAAATTATACACATTGCCTTATTACTTGGATAAATCACAAAATATTGATATAACCCCATTGCTCTTCAAATTTTCGGCACTCGTTATTTATCTCTCTTTTCTTCTTTACATTCAGACAAATCCACATTGAAGGGGCTTAACTTCAGATGAAAATAATGCTAATTGGCACTGAAAGGTCACCAATTCAAAATAAAACACACCATATTTTCATCAATAAATTATTGTCACAAAACTCACTAGTCAATTGGCGTAGATGGCGTTGTATCTTTCGACTAAACAAGCATAATTGATATGTTTGCGTAATTTTGCTGCTAACCACAAGATGGCGTTTTACTACTCTTGGCCCTTGGGTCTTAGTATAGAAAAGTCAGTGTGGCACTTGGGCTGAACATTTTGGAAATCCCTGGTCTAGAATATCCTAATTTCAATATGGCGTATAACCTCTGATCAAAATTAATGGAAAATGATTGTATTCTCACGATTTCCCTGAGTACAGCAGTGAAACTGTGGAATTTTCATTTGTACAGCTTCGATACGAAACCATATCGATATAACATCAACCACAGTTGGATCATATTATTATAGTTTGATGTGCTAATGATACTTCGTCTCACAGTTCATGTACAATTCCGCACAAGACAACTCCGTTATCAAACTGTGTTATTCGACGATCGAGAGAGAGGGAGAAGAAGAGAAAGAGAGAGAGAGAAAGAGAGAGAGAGAGAGAAGATGGAGAGAAAGAGAGAAAGAGGGAGAAATAGAGAAAGAGAGAGAGAGAAAGAGAGAGAGATGAAGAGATGAAGCGAAATACGGAAAGAGAGAAAGATGGAAAGTAGAATAGAAATTGGAAGAGAGAGAGAGAATGAAATGGAGAAATGAAGTGATGTAGAGATTAAGAGAAAAAGAGAGAGAGAGAAAGATGAGGAGATGGATAGATATTGTGAAAGAGAGAGAGAGAGAGAGAGAGAGAGAGAGAGAGAGAGAAAGAGATGAAAGATGGAGGTAACATATTTCAGTATTGTCCACTCACAATAGATAACGAGATTTTAAAAAAGCGTAAACTGACAATCTATTCAAAATTTAATTATATCTATTGGGTGAGAGTCTTCTGTCAGGAAAAATCCTTGTCAATGTTTCCTTAACAATCGGACCCTTAGGCCGGAAATCGGATCCAGATAGATCGAGTTACTTCACCGGGAATTTGAACCCTCTGGTTGTGTGATTCTCATATTCGACATTAACGCTAAATGCGTGGAGCGTTGAAATTTACAGCTTCTGTTGCTCGAGTCATTATTACCAATTGTCTTGGAAATAATACGTCGTATGACGTAAGCTGTGAGAGTAATCAGAGATATCTGGTTTCAATTAGTATAGAAAGCTTTCTCGCCATCGTTAATTGTGGCTTATCCGTACGGTACGTGTATTGAATCCACTCACCATACGTTCAGTTCTGAAAAACTAGATTATATATGAAAACTTTATCAAGTCTCTGCTCACAATAGAGTTGCCCGTAGACACAGAATAACAAGCAATATAGAAACATTTATTGAAACTACGAATCTATATGAATGTGCTCATGAATAATTGATCAACTGATGCAGCCTATTATGAATAAATACAAAAGGAAAATGAAAAACACGGGTATTATTCAAAAGTGGAATGAAAATAAAATGTAATGAAATGAAGATCAATAAAAATGTGAATATGAGTTATGTTGATGGATTGGGGAAAATGTGAATACATATGATTTTCACAGTGAGTGATGGAAAATGATAAACTCAATGATTCAGCATGGAGATGACTTCTAAGAATGATAACTGAGTCGCGAATGATACTAATGACAATATCGGAAATTATCCCTGAAGTTTCCCAATATTTCAAACAATCTTCTACCAGCTTAGGGATAGTACCTCGAGCTCTATATATCAATCCTTGATCAATATCTGATTGGTATGCCTATATGGTACTAGCTTTTTTTTCACTTTTTTTTTTCTTTTTTTTTTACTTCTCCTGATCGCGAGTAAGAGGACAAGATAATTTCATCCTAAGATAATTTTATTCTATCTCAGCGATGGATGTTGGAATTTTTCTATAATTGAAGGACATCACATCCCAGAAAGTGGATTTTTTCTGAATAATTACGATATATTTCTCTGAATTTCTATCATTTCTTCTATATTTTTCTGATATCAGAGGAATCTAGAGATCATTGTCTCAATTTCAGAAATTTGATTTTCGTCCTCCAGAGACCATGAGTAATTATGTGAAAAGCAAAACGGATTCTGTATAGAAACATGGACAGAATCGAGAAATGTCCACGTCACAACTCGAAAAAAGAGCCGGGTCCTGTATAGGAGGAGTGAATTAATTTTTGAAATTGAGATGATTATTTCTGGTTCTCTCAAATTGAATGAATCACCATCTTCATTATTCGTTACAATTCAGTCTTTGGGTTTTCATGTTCTTTAATTTTTTGTCCTCACATTTTCTCTCTTCTCTCTGATCGAGTTTGGAATCTCTCAAATTCTGTGTCGTCACGTTTTTCTCGAACACGGCCATAATGGTTCTACCATAATCTTGCCGTTGAAATGTTGTGCCTCTTTGATCCGTAGTTGCTTTCTTTTGTTTTCTTATCAACATTCATACAGAGCAAATTCATGCCGTTCCAAAATGGAGCCCTCAAAGCTTATTTGGGATCAAGTGTAACATAAACATAATAAATCAAACAAACGTGAACAGAAAATAAAAAGTCGGCACATAGTTCGAATAACATCATTAGATCAGGCCTAAAATAAACAGTAGGACCTAGATACGTGATGGATTTTTTTTTACTCGCTGATAATGGACATTCATACATTTTCATAAACAATATCATATACATGATGGATATCAGCAAATGAAACAACTACTAAATCCACAGTATCCCACAAAACTATGAAGATTTAATTGCCCACTAGTGATAGGCGTGGCTAATCGCCAAGGCCACCTTGATCTATACTTCATGTGGTCATTTAGAGATACTCTGATAGGTAAATGTGAAATTTCCCACATAACAAAGCCATTTGATTGGATGTTCTGCTTTTTGATGTTTATGGGTGGGCCAATCACTAGTCGTCAATTGTGATAAAGATACAGAAAGAAGTATGAAAATAAAAAGGGAGAATCCATAATAAGTTTACAAGTACGAAATTAACCTTTTCTTTCTTCGGTAGTGAAAATTGCTAGATAGCGACCAAGTGGGAGAAAAAATATGATATTCAACCGTAGTATGTATATATGATACATTTTTAATTCTCGTCAGAGGTGATTCTGTAGATGAACACTGTGTTCTACTATTTATTTTTCAATTTCATTTCAAATTGTCATTTTCTCCTAATCGGATTGCATTAGGAATGGACCTTGCATCTCGTTAGTAGTTGTGTTTAGCATTGTTGGTGAGGTGGAGAGTTTATGAGGGGCGACCAGTGAGGGGTGAGGTGTGGGGGGTAACGTCATTAGTACAACTGAAGCACCTATACATGGCTGTTATCCAAGTCACCACAATTAGGGTCAAAGTTGCACAGACACTACTCGAGATAAGTTCACATAATGGAAATAGAGAATATGTCGAGGATTATATTCGTTTATTATGCCCTGATTTATGATTGGCAAAATTGGAATGATTCAAAGTTAAATTTAGCGAATATTATTTTCATAGCTTTTGAATGATTTAGTATCTTATTCCCAGATATTAGTATGGAAGAAACGTTGGAAGACTAAGAGGAAGATGGAGGGACCAGATAAGTGGGAGCGTGAGGAGATGAGGAGGTGTATGGGAAGATGAGGCAGAGGAAAGATTGTGGGAAGAACGGAAAGCTTGAAGAATATTAGTGAAGATGAATGAAGAAGAAGATGAAGACGAGGAAAATGATAAGACAGGATTGACCAGATGGTATCATTTGAGAGACCCCAGATGGATAGTGTTAACACCCCCGAACTGACTTGTTGGAACCGGGCGTTTGATATCAATTATTATTCCCAAATAACCAATTAATTGTGTCAGAAATGTATTCAACATTTTTCTGGGCCATACTTCAAATATCTTAATTTCTGTCAGCTTCTAGTCTTGCTTCCACTTCTCCCTCCTCTTACTCAAAACCAATAATGAATAATATCGTCCGCTTCAACTTTTTCTCTTTTCACACGAGTCCTCTGATTATTATGGTGTAAAAGAGACCTGCTTCATCAAAAGATAATGGAAATATTCAAGAATATTAACTCGATCATTGAAACTCGTGTTCATCGCTGATTGGTCCTGAAGTTGCTGGTGGCAGAGAAGCGGCGCGCTTTTTAAACTAATGTAGTTAGTCGTTCACGTTGCGTGAAGAGTTGGCAGAGTGTATGTAATACGTAGAGATATACGTATCTCTCTCTCTCTCTTTCTCTTTCTCTTTCTCTCTCTCTCTCTCTCTTTCTCTCTATCTATCTACCTCTGTTTCTCTATCTCTCTATTTATTCACGAGGATACGTACACAGTATAGGTGACTAGCAGTCAAGGGGCGCCTGAACAGACCATACTCTACCACACACGGGTACCACCAAGACTGATTGTTGGCTTCACGTGTTTACTCAAAAAGAGGAAGTGAAAGTGAATAGAGAGGTTGTACCCTATTCGAGGAAACGATCAAAACCTGACCCGAATAACCCTAACCAATTCCTAGAAATGTTAGCTCTCACGGCATTATTACACGCCAAGCTCACGATCACTCTTGGTGGAATCCATATTCCGGTATACGCTCTTCAGCGCCCCCGCGGTCAAGGTGTGAGATCAAGATTGGTTCCATCGTGAAATCACTGGTGGCCAGCCGACGGTTCGTATGAAAGGCATACAGCCAAACAAACGTGAACGAGGCAACGCTCCAAACTATTCTAACGACTTTGACTTTACTTCAAATCGGCTTTGAAGTTTATACCTCTCGAATTGATGTAAATTTTCGAAATTTATTGTTCAATTCAATGCAACACGACGTTTCACCTCCACTCACTTCGCCGCCAATACCAACGTCATGACTGGCAAGTGGAAGGTGGAGAACCATGCTGAGTATGACGACCCCCTCAGCTATTGTCATGAACAGCCTATCTCGGAACAATTTCTCATAAATATTGGCAACAAACCAATAACGCGGCTGGCGGGTGTTGCCAGCACATTGAACTCCCCCCCCCCCCCAGCACCGTTCCCCCCACCACATGAACTCGAGCTTAGCGCCCATCGCTTCGTGATTTAAAGTAACGACAGCGCCGGTAATTGCAAGCCACACCAACTACAAGTAATGTGATATTAGAGATGAGAGCTTTCAGAAGATCGTTTACCTCGACGTTGTAAAAAGTAGACGCTTAGACGATCGAGACGGGATTCAAGTTTTGCAAATATTTATTGTAAAACTCTTCTTATCAATAGATTTGTATATTGAAGTTGAGTACTATCTGCTTAACGATGCCGCCAAAAGATGGGGGTACGAATGATTGGGTGATAATGAAACTATGGACTGATCATAAGTAAAAGGACTTTTATAAAAACACAAATTTTAAGTGTTACTCGAAATCACGTCCAACAATGACAAGTTTCTAAGGCAGTGTCGAGGTTGACTGAGCCACGGAGGGAGACATTTGTTCATGTTGAAACACGTTCGGGCGTTGATATTGTCGTATTTTCTGGTAATCTGAACTAACTTATTCTAACTTTGTCTAAACACAACTTTTTGTCTCTGAACCTCTAGTTCAAATTTTACTTCTGAGATGATGAGATCACGCAGTTGTATTGTTATGGAGGTTCAACTTCGTGCTAAAAGCTAAACCCACTTGATCACTTTCAATAGTGGGTAATGAAAATACAAAATACAAATAAAACAAAAGAATTATGAAAACTACACAACAGTCTGAACATTTGGAGATGAATTACAATGAAAGATACGTTTCATAGATATATCGGTGCAATAGCTATAATCGAAGATTTAGATGAATTAAATTCATTTGAGATATATGATACACAATACAACACATTTTCATGTTTTATGTAAGGATTATCCTTGTATATATTTGAATTGCCAGTATTGAAAAGAAAAAGATAACTCGAAAACCTCTTGAATACAAATAACCAATCACCTAATACAAGTTCTATACCTATACAGAAATATATTTTCCATGATAATTCATCTACGAATAAGAAAAACGAGAGGTAAAAAACAAATTGTAAGCGATGAGTTAGTTTTGAAGAGAGAGAGTAGGATAAAGATGCGTGTGATTTATGGAAAAAACGTTCTGAGGTATGTTGAAAACTGATATTTTGTGTTGAATAAGAACGCTCTGGTAAGTGGAAAATGCATGCCTCATTCTGTTAAAGCGCTAGATGAGATAGAATCTCGATTATTCATAGCAATACCGTACAATAAGTTATATTGCGTTCAGTTAATTACATTTTTTCCCAACCCAAATGAATAATGCATGAAGAGGAGGATCAGATGGAAGGACGACGATGAATAATCAGATATAGAGTAGATATAAAACCAAGTTGGAAAGAATCCTAGCTCTCGTTTAATACAAATGTTTAGATTATTCATCACCCCAAAACTTCTTGTTTCATTATTTAGAGGCCATTTGATTAAATTTTCATTATGATTAATTAATTAGGTTTAATTATCACCATTGTGTTGTTAAGATTACCCTTTTGGTGTCCAGCCTCGATGATCTTAACGATCCTATCCTACCATCTTCAACATTCAGTTTGTGTCCAGTTTGTGATGTGTGTTTTTTTTTTACATTGAGTTACACCTTGAATAGTTGTAAGTTACGATAATCCCAAGTTTCTAGACAAAATTCAGTTGAAACATTTTTCTACTCAACTTTTGGTTTATTGAGAATTCATTTCCGGCTCACATGATCAGAACAAGGTACTGAAATAAGGGCGTGAACCTAAATTGATGTGTATTTCATATTGCCTCTCCACCGGGAACATTGTTTTGAACCATTAGAGTAGTGTATTGTTATCGAACATAAATTCACCCAAATCTTTTCTAAGCCTACAAAAAATGTATTTTGTATTGCCTACACCACCCCTTCCCAACCCTAATCTTCAGTGCGATATTAGAGAATTGAGTGGTTCGACAGATTTGAGCCAAATCAGAACGTCTCATCCGATTTTGTTTTTTCAGCTTTTAGATTTCCATTTAGATTTCTAGCTCAAATAACTAAACGACAAGTTGAAGTTTTACCTAAAAAGTTTCGTGTCTTTGATTTTTAAAATGAAATGAAATAATGTGAAATTTGAATCGATATAATTGAGAATGTGGAATGGGTAAAACTTTTGTGAATCCTTGGCTTTCGTTGTAGTAAAGTTGCGTTGATTTGGAAATCTAAACAAGACTATTAATTGATTTCCTCCCGAAAACTGTATACGTATTTTAAAATGCCCAAGTGTTGCTTGAAGCCTACTGCCCAATGTATTATGTCGTATGTCTTATGTATAATGCCTAATGCCCAAGTGATGACTATACATGATGTCTCAAACTCCATGAATGTACGCAAATTTCAACTGCTTGAACTCAGCTACAGTCATCGATTTGATTTGAAATTATGATAATTGGAAGCAGAATATAAAACGACATTTCATAAGCAAATCAGACATTTGAATCTTTTCCCTCAAAGTATTTCAATTCAATATGGGATCATTTTTATATTTAAATTCAATATGATATCATTTTTATATTTCAATTCTACTACAGAACTAATGTCGACAATGTTAGAGATGATTGCTTTTCTCGTTTCTGGGTAATACTGTGGCATGAATGAAACAAAAGACATACATAAATTCCACTCAAGAACCCCGATTCCACTAGTTTGTGAAATTGAATCTTCGCTACGCAAGTCTAGTGAATATAAACTTATTGTTTGGAACTTTTTATTTTTTCAAATCAGTTGTCATGGTAGAATAACTGAACTCATCGCCAGGTAAAACTCTAAGAAGAAATAACTATATATTTCAATTTTAAAAATATGATTCAATGAGTAGTTATACTGAAATCTCATTTTTTGCATCACATTGCAAAACAAGTGGATGGAAAGTCGCTTATCTCATCTAGAACAGTGCAACAGGATTGCATAGTTAATGAACTCTAGCGAGAACTTCTTTTCACAAAGTAGAGGACTTATTTCAGTATATTAGCTCAAGAAAGACATCGATCACACTTTTCTCTAGCACAAGTCTCACAGCAGCGTGGTTTACTGGATATTCTCAAGACAGAGACGGTTCAAACGAGGATGAAATTCAAATTCAGAAACAAAATTGAAATGGTGGTGAAAATGGAATCACACAGGTATTTTAAAATATAGAGTTTTATTTTCACTGATCAATCTTATGCATTCAGTCATGAAGCTGTTTCTTTTTATTCCGTGAGCAATAATGATCCCATAATAATGAAAATTGAAAATAAACTCTGCAAATTTTGTACCTTCAAAGTTAAATCTGATGGGAAAATATTAAACGTAATATATTAATATAATATCATTATATTATAATAATATATTATTATTATATTATTTATATTCATACTATAATATATTCATATATAATAATATTGAAATTGAAACATAAACATTGAAAGATAAGCAAGTCATTGATTTGAAATATATCTACATCAAATGTCAAATTTACACGAGTATTTCCTAATTACGATTGTTCTCATTGTTTTTACTGTTCTCTGAAAAAAATCGTTCTGCTCTTGAACAATATCAGTTTTTTTCTGGTATGAAAATGTTCAGTGAAAATCTCAATTAGATTGATTAGTTGATTTATCTGACTTCTACACCGTTCACACACACAAAAAAATACAAAAACGATAATATTTTCCAGTACAAGAAATAGAAACTTCACCATGCTCATTTTACAACAGTATTGTTTGTGTTTCCTTGGCTGTATCGAAGTAGATCTCGATGAATTATATAGTAGGTATTCCAGCAATCAGGGTAAATCTTCCATTGAACCGAATACAATATGTTAAATTGAACAATATACAGAATAACGTTGCGTTATTGAGTGAAATGCGGTGAAAAGTCAGAAGGGAAATCACTTACCAACAACAGAGACATTTCGTGATTGGATTTATGCACGTCTGGAAAATCTGTTGCTATGGTGATTGATTATTCTAAGGAAACAGTTTCTCAACATTTTCTTCAGCTTCTAGTGTTTGATTTCTCAGATTTTAGGAGCATTTGTATCTATTGTTTGTGATGAATTTCTCTCGATCAGATTTTTCCACGGATACTTTGTGAATCCTAATTCACTTATGAATTATCGGAATCTGAATGATATTGCGAGTGTTTTCTAATACGCGCAAATATTTCATGATTTTTGCGTAACTTCCATTCGTCTGTATTATTCTTTTCTATGCTAAATCTACATCCGAATCACAATATTCTTATTTGTAGCGTTCTTCGCTTCTAAGTCTGAATCAATAATATTTATTGTGTTCAATCTGATTTGAAATAATACTCGTTCTATCCATTTCAAGATGAGAGTTTACAGAATCACATACAGTAATCAGTTTTACAGAATCTCATGAAAATGCAAACCATTTTTTTATACCCATTTGCTTTCAAAGGACATCTAGTTTAGTGGATCAATATCGTAATATCGTCTACAAAAAGCACCTGTTTATCTCTTAGGCCTCATTTCACCAACTATCAACTGGAGTTTAAACCCAGTTTAAATTTTTAATCCAGGTTTATATTCAGGAAGCCGTTTCATGAAGCCTAAACTGGGATTAGATTTGACCTAAACTGAGCTTATACTATTTCAATACGAGTTCTTAAACCCAGTTTATCATGAAACTAAGTTTTATAAAGCCTAGTTTAAACTGAAATTGATGAAACCCGCCCTTAGTAATGTTATGATTCTAACCGTGAAATGTTTCCCATGAATTCAAAATACGTTCCTGTGTTTTATCTCACCTCAATTTTAATAAACTAGTGGTTTGAATGATGTATATGAATGATGATATATAATTGACACGATTCAACATCTGGACAAAAGAGGATATCCATCAGGATATTATTGATAGGACGGATTAATAAGTCAATTGCTCTTCAATTCGAATTCAAACTTCAATTTCAATGCTTTATTCGCCAAGTTGATTCTCGCATTCTATAAAAAGATCATGATTAAATATATGGCACGTCAAATATGAACACGAACATTAACATAATATGTACTAGAACTGAACTACTTGTATGAGTTATACATACAAAAAACAAGTTCATACACAACAACACATTTACACATTCATTCGCCACTTCTTTTCATTCGAAACCAAAGTTTAGATGCCGCATTCCGGTACAATTAGATCCGTTTTTACCAGCTTATTCCGGTTTTTTGATACGGATTCAGAAAGGTTTCAAATGACAGAAAAACATTAAGTCACTCGGTTCGATTCCACCATGAGCGATCATACTGTCCAATATTCATTGTGGTTCTCCTCAGTGAAGTAAGTAAATACTGAACTATAGTTCCATAATGTCAGATCTCCTCTCTTTTTTCCATATCCTCCATATTGTGATGCATCGCTTTACGTGAAACTACAAACCTATACCACAAACTAGTTAATTACCAATACGGTTCACACGATCGGCTTAAACCTCCTCAATCAGAAAACTATCTTGAATGTCCATCTTTTTCAGATAATTTTATCGGAATATGAAGACGCACTGAAGTGAAAACTGAAAAATTGGCGTCAGATGGAAGATTAATGAGATGATGGTATGATAAGATGAATATTTCTTGGGTAGTGTGAAGCTGGCCTTCCATGAACAAGATTTGCGTTTCGCTTTCGCAAGGCGGTGGAATTGATGCGAACTCAACAATCAGAAATCGCGTAACTCTCGTCACTGGTTGGTCGTTTTATCATCATGGTGGCTTAAAAAAACATTTGGCGAATTTGCCAAGCAAATACCGCGTTCATGGAAAGTCAGCTTTAGCGAAATCGCCAAGTGTTTTTTTAAGTCATCATAATGATAAATCGACCAATCAGTGACGAAAGTTACGCCATTTTTTATTGTTGAGCTCGCCTCAATTCCACCGCCTTGAGGAAGCGAAACGCAAATCGTGTTTATGGAAGGTCAGGTGGTGGGAAGAAAGCGATCGTGGCCTATATCGTAAGAATGATCTCGGCATTTGCTTAAGCACGGTCCACACGAACGATTACAGTTGCCCCAATCGCCAACTGGCTTGGGCAACTAACCTGAAATTGTTCGTGTGTGCATACATAAATTGACGTGTGAACATACGCAAGTCGACGATCCGATTCGGTCAGCCATGTTAGTTGGCGATTGGGGCAACTGTAATCGTTCGTGTGTACCGTGCTTAAGTAGAGTCTACAGACGGAAATCGCAAACAACCTCCATAAAGATGTACTATAGCGGCTGGCTCTAACCGAAGTCCGATCTACCTTCATCTCCTCATCACATACAAAATCCATCTAATAACTGTTCACCCTCTTTTCTTCCTCAGGTTCACGATCTTAAACACGGCAATGGTGACGTCACGCGGCGACCTGGTGGAGTTGGTCAACTCGGAGGCGAGAGTCATGTTGCTGTACTCGACGAGAGAAGAGGCGATCGACATCCTGACTAACGCCCGGGACTTGAAGCTGACTGGAGAGAATTACGTGTGGGTCGTCACGCAGAGTGTCATAGAGAGCCGACAGACGACACCTTATCAGTTCCCCGTTGGGATGCTGGGTAAGACAATAATATGTGTCGTTATGGATGTCAGAGAAGTTTGGGAAAAGTTGGGGGAGTCCCCACCCGAGGGGTTAACAACTCCTGAAATCTGGTGTACATTTGTCATGAAATCTTCCTGAAATTCTTTGAAATATTCTTGAAATCCCGTGATATCTCCCTGAAATCCCTAGAAATCTGAAATTAGGTGTAAACCAAATTTACCAGTTGTTCACCCCTCGCCCGTATACCTAATAAAGCGCTCGAAACTTCGTACTAGTGCCAGCCAGCTCCAAGATGCCAATATTTGATTAGTCAATGTTCACTAGAAAAAAGCTACCAACAATTAAAATATATGATAATGATAATAATAATTTGTATGACTAAAAATTGATCAAATTACATAATATTGTCACCGTCTTGTTCAAAGCTGACGATATAAACAAAGAAAAACATTCAAAATGGCAATAAAATATTAAAATCTTAAATATACTAGTGTATGAAACAGGACTGCAGGGTGTCTATGGGTAGAATATAGTTAGTCATCTAAAAATTCTTTAACGCTATAGTAACATTTACTGATAAGTAAGTTCTTGAGTTTAATTTTGAAAGAATTGGCATTTTTTATTTCTAGTGGTAAATATATATCATGATAACAAATTCACGATCTCTTGAACTGAATAATTCATCACATTTTGAAGCTCACCTCATATAGGGCTAGAATTCTGTGTTGACAACAATGGAAATACACGAAGACCAGACACGTTGCAAAGGCAGGTAGCTCACCTAGTGAACATTAACCAATAAAAGTTCCAGCCTTTTGGAGCTAGCTAGCACTAGCACAGAATGTATCAGGTCAGGGTCCAGGACCCTTCTTGAAATTCAGCTCATTCAGCTAGGAAATGCTTTAGATGGTAAAATTAAGTTAAGCACGTAGTCGAGTCATGCATGATGCATCGATTCATGTAAATGTCGGCTCATCGCTTCATCGCTTCACTATCAATAAGTTAGTGATTGGTGGATTCGTTGAGCACTATAAATAATGTAGAATTCAAACAGATCAATGTTACCACCGAATCAGAATTGTTCTATCTCATATTAAAACCCAAAAATGTATGGTTCAATCAAAAACATTTCACAGCAGAATCGGAAATGAACATTTTTTTTCCATATGTCTTTTAGATGAGCGTAGCGAAGACTTTCATTCCTCATACAGCAAAAAATTGGGCTTCGTTTTCGTTAAGTTTTCGTTTTTTTTTTTTTGTTTTTTTTTTGTACGCGACATGCAAGTCAGGTAAAAAGACCAATCAATTGAAAACATCTTATGCACATTGGTGTTATACCAGAATAGGTTGAGATCATTAAAAAAGCTGGTTGTACGGTTTTCTCGGAAAAAATTAAAAGTTTGCGAATTTCCCATAAGAATAACCCGGAGATAAAAAATACTTAGAAAACAAAAATGTTTCAAAAGCTCTCAGTTTCTTACTGAATAAGAAAAGACTATCATATATATTTTAGGTAATTGTTACAACAATCTAATGAGATATAACGAATAAAAAACATCAAAAGTGTACTTTTAATTGAATATTATGATCAAAAGTTGTTGCAAGTGGTCTCATTATAAACGTGTAACAGGTCGCACTATACAAATATCAACAGGCAGCAGGCAGATTTTTAAAACGTTCGAAGTAATCCAAGGTATGCAGATGTAAAAAGGACGAAACATTTTTCATTCTGGATTTCCATACTTCTAACCTCAAATCACAACGCATATACTGCATTTTCCCAGCTTTAGAAAAAATTTGTGATTCACAAGAAATTTATATATTGTGTTATCTCCACTCCAGGCGTTCACTTTGACACGAGCAGTGCTTCTCTCGTGAATGAGATCACAACTGCCGTCAAGGTTTACGCTTACGGCGTCGAGGACTTCGTCACCGACCCCCGCAACGTCAACCACTCTCTCAACACCCAACTGTCGTGCGAGGGCAAAGGGGGAGACTCCAGATGGAAAATGGGCGACCGATTCTTCAAGTGAGTTTTGTATTTGTTTGTTTATTATTGTTGTGAATGATAATTCCACGAGATTATAATCTCTTCAAAGGGCATGCTTCGACTATAAACCTGAGTTTAATTATAATTATAACAAAACACAGAGATAGAAAAACAAAATTGACAGGAAAAACAGAGCATGAATGGTAGATATAATAATAATAATGATGATGATAATAATTTTTTTTTTATTTGAATTTTTTTGAATAGTTTTGTACAATGTTATTTGGTGTTTCTCGCTCATAAAATTCCCACAAAGCCTGAAACAGGCTATATATTATGAATAATAATAATCATAATAATAATCAGTTTTATTTCGACTTAATTACACATGAACAGAAGAGACCCATCACAATGGATCTATCACAGATAATCACAGATTTATCACAATGTTAAGAGACTCTTATAAATGTGCAATCAAAATAAGAGTGTAGTAGAAAGACTTCATGTCACAATAATTTATGATTTTACGTAAATTTTATTGTGACACGAAGCTTATCTACATCAAAAGTGCATACTGGTACATATCAGCACCAGTACGGAGACATAGAGTACGTATGAGATGTGGTATTTAGGAAACGTGGTGAGGTAGATTAGTGAGATATAGCTCATTCATCTTGGGTATCTTTGGTATCCATTTCCTAGACAGTGTTCCAGCCACTGCCTGGAAAATGGCCTGGATGACGCTTGCACAGCCATGCCGGGTTGTACAGAGCACATTTTTGTGATCGATAGGTACAGTACATATGCGTGAAGCCATCTAAAAATTAGAGCCATCTTGAGCAATAGGTCATATATTATATATATGTATATCAATTTTTGAAAAGATAATAATTAGATAATATTTCCTAATATATTATATATTAATTATTATATTTTAGATAATAGATGATATTTTTCACGAACTTTTTCCTCTGAGTGATTCTTATGAGATTTTTGAAAACTTTGAAATGAGTTTCATCAGAAGTGGTTCAACCGATTGCACCTCAAAACTATTCAGTATCGAAATTCAGTATCTCATTACGTATTCAGTATATTCAGTATTTCGGTATCTATTCAGTAACAAATTAGATAAGGACACTTGTGTATGCTAAGTTTGAACTTGTTTTGAATTTTCGTTTGACCTGCGGAGCGCGAACAAAACAAAACAAAAAAAGCACTTTTTTTCGGGTATGGTGAAATTGAGTCTTCGCTTCGCTCATCCAATTATTTTTTGGTGGAGAACTTCAACAAAGACTCAGTTCCACATGGTGGAATAATGTGATTTTATGTCAGTTCGTGATCATTGTGTCAAATGGAGAAAACAATGGAAGTCAACTTTTCATCTATATGTAATTCTTCTAAGAATAGAAATTGAATAGGATTGGAATAGGATTGAAGTAGATTTTGGACTTCCATTTTTTGTTTACATTTATTACTGTTTGGTAATTGCGTATTGTATGGTATAATATGAATCATATCTCACAATACCTCACAGAGCTATAACACGAAAATAAGCGGATGAGATTCGATTTCGCGACACCAGTTTTATGTGATAACTTTGGAATGGCAAAAGTTTGTTAAATGAAAGAGCTGTCGTGTACGACCAAAATTCCTCCATGTGAATGAGATATTATGAATAAATAGGAGATCGAATTTCTGATACCACAGAAACGAATATTTCTCAAATAAATTGATTAGTATGTATCGAATTCATTCACTTTGAAATCAACATTTACACATCTGTATGGTTGGATTATGTTCTTTATTGTTGATATTATACTATTTGAGTGTATAATCATTCATAGATTCCATCTTGTAGCCACAGTTGAAAAATTGTATGTTTTTCTGTTGAATTCGAATTTTGATGTATGAAACCATTTTGAAGTTATACTTTCATCCAAAAAAAATGTGAGTAAACCATCAGCCAATGATTTTAGAAACTTTTCAATTCTATATTCTCGCTGCACCTTGAAGAATCTAAAGCTTTTGAAAGATGTTATTGCAATTGTTATCGTGGAACTCATCCTGGGAAAACATAATACTTCAGAAAACATCGCAGTCATACAAATATAACGGTAATATTTGCGTGTGTTCTATTGGTAGACAATATTTTTCTTTTGTGTATACAAGTATATCTCTGAAAAAAACTGTTATTTCACTTAATCGACTTCATCCATGCGCTTTTGAATGAATTGAACGTTTTCAATAGAAAAGCTTATTTCATCGAGGATTTGGTTTTCAATTCAATACAGTTATATACTACAATGCATTTCATACAACATCCACAAATAAACAAACAAAAGAGGATGAATCCTAATACCCAATCAAATTAATAATGAAAAACGGACCTCCATTTAATCGTGGAGAGCAATAAAAATCATTATTGAGAATTGATATATTTTGTATCCAAACTTGATTTCACTTGAGAGCTCAATAGCATAATGTCAGTTTTCCATCGATAATTTTTAGATGGAACAGAATGTAAGATCTTATCATTATCAAACATAAGTTCACAGCATGGAAGATTTAGATATATAAATATCATCAAGTTCCATTTCATACACCAGTCTCGAGTAATTTAATTATGTGTTTGATTATAATTTCAATTCTCTACATTTTGATTTGTGATTAATGCTTTTTTTTATATTTATGATATTATGAACATGTTTTTATAGTTATTGTGTTGTGTATTTCTGATATTTTTAGTAATTCTAATATTCTGATATGTTATTTCATTTGATTTCACATTTTTTCATAGTTATTGTGTTGTATATTTCTGATATTTTCTATAATTCTAATATGTTATTTCATTGCCATTTTGTGTCCTATGGCAACCTTTGAGGCAAAGGCATAGTCTTTATGTATTAATAAAGATATATATATATATATATATATATATATATATATATATATATATATATATATATATATATATATATGTGATTATAGTCACAAAATCGGATGATAACTTCGTTTCTAGCTTTCTTACTCGTCTTCGACATTATTTCATCATTAATTATCACATATTGATGACAAATAATATGGACTATAAAATAAAATATGGATAACTTATCAAACTTCTAATTGAACAGAAACACATATTGGCAATATCTTCATGCACGATGGTATTCTTTAGATCAATTTAAATTGAGTCGCTCGATTTCACAGGTACACCTGTAAAATTTGGAGAAAATCTAGAGGTTTACCTATTGAAATGCTGGAATTCAGATTGAATCACTATAATTCACGTGACTTTGAACGTTGGTATCAAATATATTTGTTTCTGTAGTGTAGGAGGATTCAGAATATTAATGTCTTATACACTTCAAAAGTAAAAACATAATATTAAAAATCAATTCAACTTCTGTGTGTTCTTGAGCGAATTATATATTCGTCATTTCATAACGGATTGAAATTATTAGTTACATTTCACCACTGAGCTATCATTCTATCAAATCGTTAAGTATAGTATGATCCAGAATGAACGTTCTATTATAGTCGATAAAGAAGCATCAACATGAAACTGTTTTATCGACTCTGCGCTGAGTACACATGCACTTGCAGGACATTATCACTGTGTATAGGAATATGTAAGGTACCACATCACATCACACGTACTTTGCATATATTACTTATATTGCACATATTGCATACATATTTGATGGAATATATTGATGGAATATAATTTATATAATATATTTTTGGAAATCATACTAATCGTAAAAAAATCATGAATGAGAAATTGAAGAAGACTGAGGAAAACCAATAAAATCCTCAGTCAGAGCATTCATAATGAACATACACGATCACGACGATTTGTGACAGAGAAACTATTCATAAGTGAAGACGAAATGTATTGGAAATCCAACCACCCCAATAGCTACATCATTTGAGAGTATTTCAATGTGATATGATGTTACCAAAAACTCATGCCTCAAGCGAGACTCGAACCCACGCTCAACTTGATCATAGTTTCTGGATCGGTACATCACCTGAATGAGCCACGTGGGGAGCTAAAATTTGAAAATGTTACATGATGTTGGAACTATAAATTGACTATCGATCAAGTAATGTATACTGGAAAATCTACAACATTTTCAGTTCAAAGTGTGAAACAGGATATTCGAAATTGAATTCTACAAAAAATTCACACTTGTTTTGAAACATAAGTAAGCAACAAAACCATAAACAACTCTATTTACTGAAGGAGAGAGATGATTGGAAGCAATATATAAACAAAATTGATACTATTTTTGGCTGAATCGTTTGAATTAGGTGGGTGAGTAAATTTGTGCTATTGTTTGTTACAAGTTCAGATAACTAACGCAGACTTCTCATATAGAGATAAAAAATATTCTATGAGAAAAATAACTTGAATACCGGTCACCCGAAAGTTATAATCAAATTTGATAATAATCTATTTCGCATCAGCATCATCCTGAATAATCCTTTGAGCTGATATCGTTATATTAATGACATTAAACAAACATCTCTTGTTCCATAGAATATATGTCCCTTCGTTTCGAACACACCAACTCACACAGATTGCATGGAGACAAGGAAATCCCTAGTGGTAGCCATACTTATCATAATATGTCATTAAATCTTGAACAAAGTTAGTACATATAGTAGACATTTTAACGAGGATTAATACACATAGATTAATTATCACAACACTAGAGAAGCGTTTGTTGAACAAAATGGCTGCGGGATTAAAATCATGTTCAATTATGAGGAAATGTTGCTTGTATTTATCCACAAGATAAAAAAGTGCCGGTATTCTACCAACTAAATAATTGTAGAAACTTGAGTAAATTCATAATCTTGCTGACATTTCAAGGTTTCAATATTTTGAAAGACGTGATTGCGTTCCTTATTGTAGATCTCATCCTGAAAAAAGAGACTATCCTACAAATACCGCAGCTATGCAAAATTCAACGGTGATATTTGTGCACGTTATATTGGTATACGACTTTCTTCTTTCGTGAATACAAGTATACCAAGATATTCTGGTTTATTTTGTGAGTATTCGTCGAAATGAATCTCATTTGTTGGTACACAGTCTTCACAAGATGATAGAGTGAGACAAATCCATTCATCGTGGCCGCCAAGACGAGCACTCAGACACCGTTTGATTATATAAACCAAAAATTCACATATCAATATATCTAATTCATCATTCATACTTCAATCAATCATTTTTCAATCATTGGCTTATCATTCAAATTTGAGAGAAAAAAATACCACCGGATGTGAGTCCAAAGCTGTGAATAGAAATAGATGATTATAATACGGTGAGAATATCAAATTCCATAGAATCGATATTTTCTTTTGGTGAACAAATTCCATCTAAGGCCTAGTAACCAATTGTCCAATAGACTTATTCTAAGAGTTGGTGACAATGGATAGGATGATTATCGGTTGCAACTCTCAGTTATAGTTAATTTCTGATTGTTAATTCGGGCACTAAAAATGATAATACACCAGCTTGGTACGGTAATAAGAATGCTCGACGAGGTACTTGGCTCCCGTCGAGCTACCGCTCGACTAGATTTACTTTCATGATTGTTATCCAAAACAATAATATAAAGATGGATTATGCGAGAGAGTAAAGAATTCTATAAGAGTTGTTTGATATTTGTCTTTTTGTAATAACGTACTTTTATATCGTTTTGAGAAATCAATATTCTATATTCAATAAAAATTCAATGAAATGTAATGAAAATAATTTTTTAGATATTTGAACTATTTTCTGAAGTCAAACGTCTTTGAGAATAAACATGAATCCAACTACTCTATCGTCAATTTGATGAACTTAATTTCAATTAGTATAGTCAAGAGTCTCACGTTTTCACACACCGAAACCTCATGGTCCTATCTCTTGAGATACCAATTTATTTACCAATAAGTGTCTATTCCCCGGATATATGATGACGTTTGAATTTCAACTTGAAACAATTTTGAACCATTCTGAATCTTGAAATCGATTCTATATAGCACAGGCAACGCCGCATGCACTCTACACGTTTATATACATTGGTGGAGGTGCCGGTTTTTCATTTAGAATCTTGAAAATAATGGGAATCGCACTGAAAAACGACTGTACAATAGAACAACTGTGTAAAATCAACTTCACTCAAAGCCAAGTGTACTTAAAATCAGCTGTATCAAAAAGCAATTATTTAGAAAACCGACTGTACTAAAAGCGAACTGTACTAAACTTTTACATCTTGAGCAACCGGTACGAAAGTTGAAGTGCGAGGTTTGTTTCCTTTCCCTCACAAATTGTTACCCCTCAAATTTTGCATTGGTTTCCAGATTGTGTCAGTGATGGGTAGTGCTAGGTGGGTGAGGTTCGTTGTGGCAAATTCAATTATGAAAGGGAGGAGCGAAACCTCCCACTTATATTCTGTAACGATTACTCAAGAAGTAGAAGTTCGGGACAGTCATTTTTTTACAGTTGATTTTTAGTGCAGTTGGTTTTCAAGATTGTTGATTTTTAAGATGGTTCACAGTTGGTATCGTCTTGGAAAAATGGAATTAGTAATACAATTTTTGATATATTGATTTATGACATTGTCATTTTATGACAATGACATTCTCACTTTCCATCTGAGTTTTACGATATTACAAAAATACATTATGGAGTATTATGATTACTTTCTGCAAGAACCATATGTCTACTACAGTTTTTATGCCTGTATGAAATTGTATAAAATGTGGTTATATTTATATTCCTCATCAGTTGCATACAATTCTACTGATTTTGCTGGCTCGAGTTGATTTTCGAACATATGAACACTTCTTAAACGAAGTTCCACCAACAAACCAGCAATAAAAGTTGCCACAGATTTCTTGTATCAAAAGTCGAATCAATCAAAACATATATTGAGTAGAATCAGGTTGAAGTTTCTTTCATATCAAAAAAGATCGACAACTCGGCTAGACTCAACTTCCCCCATTCTACTCTCCCCTTCCCCAACCCTTCTGGCTTTCAATCTATATCCTATATGCACTGTATTATACCACATCGGAGACCACGCAAAGGAAGATCCTTTTTTGAAAAGAAAATCTAAATTCAAAATGACACAAAAATATGACGTAATATAAACGTTATATTCCAGAAGTTTATATGTGAATTCGGTTGAAAGCGTTCATGATTTTCATTCTTTATCATCAGAAGATACGGTGGTGGATTTCATTTCTCTGAAGATGACCTACCATCAGCTCTCGAGATAATTTCGGACCAACTACATACCATTTTTATAAAATCAAACCACACAGCTTGATCGGATACTTGCGATCCATCTCATTACCAACCATATCTATTGAACTGTATCAGACAGAAGAATTCATTTAAAACAACCCCTCACAGTGGTTGTTTCACGATGTAGCGATACCAACCTATTTTATCATAATATAAAGGAGGTACTCCAAACCGGGTCTTGAAAGTGAAATATTTCCAGGATTAGTTTCCGAGTCCAGGGTCCCGACTGCCTGTAGCGCAACTACCACTATTATATCGAATATTATATATGTTATATATGTTATATATGTTATATATATACGATATTATATATGTTTTTCTTATGTATAAAATGTTAGTAGACCCGCGGACAAATTAACTTCTTGTGACTTTGCGGGTCTACGAAATTGTACTGAAATCTTTGTGAGAACACGAACAAAAAATTAAAAAAAAAATACATATATGAAACAACAATAATCGACAATGCTATACACGACCCAGTAGAATAATATAATGTTGGCAGTTGTGCATTTGTTTTTTTCGAGAACCATATTTTGTTAGTTCAACAATGCCACCGGTACCGAAGCCACTCAATTATTTGAATCCAGTTCACAAGGGAATTTGCTAAATCGTGACAAGAAATCGGGACCTTTGGCTCTGAACTAACCGTAATAAACCACAAATGCCTTCAATGTTATCAGTATGGGAGCTGAAGCACCTCCTTCATATTATGATAAAAATAGGTTGGTATCACTACAACGTGGTTATTTTCTGTGGTTATTACGATTGACCGTCTACGCTATCTATCAAATATGTCGATCATGAGTGTCGACACAATTCAGATTATTCCAGGAGACCCCTTAGAAGTTTTCCGATTTCGTGCTTTGATATCGACGAGAGATAAAGATGCAAACCAACCGTTTGCTAGTGGTGTAAGATGAGGCGGACGGTTGATTTTTAGATTTTTTTTCACTCCACTATAATATGTGAAATCGGAAAAATTCAATACTGAAATAGTCATTTTGAAAACTTACGATGAACATAAATTGGTATATATTATTACAATACGTGTATAAATCACACTATCACAACTAATCAAATAAGTGATCAGCACTAATCACAATATCACAACATTAAACAGTAAAAAGTTGTTCAAAAGTGTTAACCTGTAGTAAGAATATGATCTAAAATCGAAACAAAATATCAAATATTCACCTTTCATATAATGTCAAAAATACAATCAATTTCAGCAATAGAAGGTCAACAATGTCTTAAGTGGCCCTTCTCTGTCATGGCCGACAGCAGTTCCTGCTCACACCGTTTGGCAGCGCGCATCACAGGGCAATCGCCAATCCATGTTCTACTGATCATGATCATGATGTTCATGATCTTATGGGTTGGTAAGATCGCCCTTGTGGTGCCCCGTCCAAACGATCCTATCTTTCATCCATAGCCTTAATTGGGAAACAATGATTTTGTATCAAGTTTCGATGTTATAAAAAAAAAAAAAAAAAAATAATAATAATATGTCATTTGAGTATATTTCATAGGAGACAAGTTGTATTGATTTTCCGATCATCCTTCACATTGATATCATGCTCATCTCACAATGCATATCATGCGTTTTCCTACTAATTTTCAACTATCAATATCCAACAGCTGTTTGTTGCGACCGTCTATAAGTTCACCGCCTTCATAATAGTTGAACTTTCTGAATGATTACACAACATCTTTAGCAATTGACGACTCGAAATAGGCGTGGCTTTACCAGTCAGTCAGTTGGATCATTTCATTTGTAGTCATTTCAAGATACCCCGATTGGATATTTGAATTTGACTACAGTTCTAACAGACCTGTTGATTGGACGGTGTGATTTCTGATTCATGGGGGCGGAGACTGCGAGTCGTCAATTCTTACATTTCTGCTGACAAATTGTTAAATTCACAATTTTTTGTAAAATATTGTAAAAAATTCAGACTCAACAACGAATTCATTTATAGCATAGTTGTACTCGCCCTTCGAGGATCCCTAAAAATTTTACGACATCATCTTTATAGTCTTCAGCTTTGATTTCCAATTTTGTTTTCATTGCATACTATTTTTCTTTTTTCCCCTTTTCTAATTTTGTATGATTTCGTTATCATCATTCAATTATTTCTTTTTTCTACATTCTCTTATTCAAACCTAGTCAAATTATATTTATTCTGTTATTCTCTAAAATGTTGTTATCGATAATTTATTTTATATTTTAAATTTATTGATTTGTATTCTGTGTTTTTGCAATCTTATAATGTAAGACAGAGTCTTGAATGAAAATACATATATATTGTTTTGTAGTGACGTTATAGAGATAGCTCCTGAGAGTATTTTCCGGATTATGCATTATTGTAATCCAGATGAGCACCATAACAGTACATCTCGGTTGAGACCAATAACTCATAAAGTTGCACAACAATACGAACATTACTCGAAACAAGTGAGACTGTGAATCTCTCTCTCTCTCTTGTACAACTACTTCGGGGAAATGTAATAAGTTGTCATGTTTTAATGTTATGCTGGAGTTGTTCAATCGAAGACAAACTTGGAGGAGACATGTTCTGAAATACTCACTTCAAAGACAGTCTCTCTCTCTCTCTCTCTCTCTCTCTCTCTCTCTCTCTCTCTCTCTCTCTCTCTCTCTCTCTCTCTCTCTTTCTCTCTCTCTCTATCGTATTTCATTATTTTTATCGTGACGATATTCAAGCACGCTCTAATGACATGTTATTAGTTTCCACCTTTACGTTTCAGAATAAGTATATGCTCTTAGTTTTTATTTTCATTTTTACTAACATCAAATTCTCACAATACACAATAATTGCTTCATCTCAATTCACGCTCATGATAAAATAGTTGAGACTTTCAAAAGCAGGACGTTTCGGTTGTTCTATTATTTCGATGTGCTCTTGTATTTTTTTTATTGAACAGAAGAACATACATATGGATGAATGATGTCCACAAAGCCCTAAAGAACTGACTGTGAATTAAATATAAAAAAATAATGGAAAGAATATTGTGTAATGCGATGATTGACCCAGAAGTAACATATAACAAGGTCGAATAAATTACAAACTGAATCAAATATTTTAGGAAATTAACTAGATGGAGTTGAATAGTGAAAGTAGATGGGCCTGAAAAATATAAATATGACAAAAAATAAGTGAATAATTCGGAATAATGAGAGACACTATGGAACACGTTTTATAGAACACTTTTTAGTCAAGATTTCACAGTTGAGTTAAATAACCATTTTTCAATTTCTAATTTAATTGACTTATATTTGGGAATATTCATCAAGTTTACCAGCATTTTATTTAATATAACCGGTACAGTGTATTCAAGTTGTCTTTGTCCATATTTATTATTGTAATCAGGAATTTTAAAATTGTTAAGGAGTCTTAATCTGGTATTCAAATGGCGATCATTTATAAAAAAATCGAACTTCAAGATGAATTTATATTCAAACTTGAAACTTAAATAACAGTGTTGACTATTTCAAATTGATATCAATGAGATCTAACACCAGTATTGCGCTGTGTGTGCCTAGACTCATTTCTCGAAGGTGAAAGTATTCAAGTTTCCAACTTGTCCGGAACACGTTTATAGATTTGATAGTTGAGAGAATGGGCCACAACTGTTTACTAACCATTGCCCCTCAGAAAACTACTGAGATAACTATTCACCTCATTCATCATTCAGCTACGCCAATAGATCTTGGTCATCATTAGAGTGCGTCGTGATACCCGCAATGAATAAAAAAACAAACTATTAACTTCATTGATTTATTTATAGTAAAATCGCAGATCCTCACTCCAAGTTTGAAAGTCACATGGAACTGTGTCAATGTTTTATATCGCAATACATGTTTTGTGAAATTTATCATTTTCATTTCGAAAATGAGAGAATTTTTATTTTTAGAAAAGAAAAAACGTTGCTAATTCCATGGCACACAGGGTACACGTATGAAAAAGAAATCTTCTAACCTCTCCCGGAATAATTTATAAGTCCATTATGTAAAACCGTATTCTCGGCGCGGTAAAGTTTCCTATAAAATATGCATGATTTCACGTCTGGGTCAACAGCCACTGTGTCCACTGTGACGCGTCGTCCGGGCAACAGGTGGGCTATACCCTCCCCATTCCATGTATACTGCAAGACACGACACAATTAGTAACTTCAACTTTAACAGATGGTTTCAGAACATAAAAGTTTCCCATCATGCCGTATCAATCACTCTAAAGTCTAAAACACATCTAGCGAATTGTAATCTCTTTCTTATCCAGCTTATAGTACACAGTTAGTTTATGATTTGATTGATATATTATACAGAACTACACGATCAATAATATTGAATAGTTGTTATCAATAAATGACTTTGAATAATACTGAATTCATCCAGTCATTATTAATTATGATTGCATTCAAGAGTAGAGACATGTAATATACAGTATTCGAGTATATCAGAATGTTACATGATTGCATTATCCATACTATATTATCTGGTTTTCATTTTCATACATAAAATCTTGATGAATGAAAATTAGATTCAGCCTTTTCAAGAAAAGTTGCTGAAATGAAGAGAATTATAGTAATTGTGTGTATATGAATCTTGATATATATATATATATATATATATATATATATATATATATATATATATATATATATATATATATATATATACATATATATATATATACATATATATATATATATATATATATATATATATATATATATATATATATATTCCTCATCTGAGAGTTTTTACTATTAATTTTACCAATAATGTTCGCCATAAGCATTTACAAGACGACCGAATTGCTGGATGAGTCAGAGAAGTTGAGAACAAGGAAGTCAGTGCATACAATTTTATTCTGCCACACGATTTCAGCTTTGTGATAGTATTCTCAGAATTGATTGACTGATTTCTTCGCTCAACTAGTAAAATACTCACAAAAATACATGAAACCTTTCAACTTTAATCAAATTATGATGAATAAAGTTGAGGATTGAATCAGAATTTGTAATTTTTTTCAAATTCGGTCAGTAAACTTAATTCAACCTTGGCCTCGAATGAGAAATAAAAACTATATCAAGGTTTTGATGTTGATAGAAAAAAATAAGGAACCTGAATTTTCTGACCGTTTAATGTTTCGGTGATTTATAACTGAATAGATGTTTCACTCAGACATTTATAATTTCGGATCGCTCCTTCTTGGGCCCGGATTCCCAAAGAGTCCTATCTTTAGGAGGTCTTGAGTAAGGACCATTTTACTGAGTTTAGGACCAATATTGGTCTCAAGTTGAGACTATTTTACTGAGTTTAGGACCAATATTGGTCTCAGGTTGAGACTATTTCACTGAATTATAGGACCAATATTGGTCCTAAATCAGTAAAATGGTCCAAACTCAAGACCTCCTAAGATATGACTCTTTGTGTATCCGGGCCTACACGTCGTCAATAATCGTACATTTCGGTATCAATTCCGAAATAACATCGGCTACCCATTTTCCGGTTCGGTATCTCAATTACGCTCGGCGTGTACTAGGATAATCTGCACTCATTGATTAGACCTCATTACTTAGTTAAAATGTTTACATACCGTCTGTGTACATTTGATGTGTGCGGTGAATCGTTAAATCGAGCGAGAGCAAATTTGTGTAATGAAGTAAATACGCATTGAGTGAATTATATTAGATTTTTTCAAGAAACTATGGGTCAGGTTGTTTTCAAATAGTACTTTGTTTTACAGATATTGTTTCTGATGTACATACCTAAATTTGATTCTCTATTCTTTGAGAATACATTCTTTGAGAACTAGTTCTTCTGAAGACGTAGATTGTAAAGGAAAAATTGTTTATTGATATGCCTATTGAATGTAAAGTCCTTCATGGTGAAGTTACTTGAGGATTACATCCTTTGAACAAGACTAGTGTAGCCCTCAAGCGGAAGTCCAAGTTTCCCTAGTCTCCCAAGTTTCTTGGAATACGCCCCGCTTGCTCGATATCTAACTGACAAATGTTGTTTTTCTATTGCAGATATTTACGCAATGTAAGCGTCGAAGGCGATCAAGGGAAACCTAATATCGAGTTCACAGCCGACGGCGTTCTGAAAGCAGCAGAATTGAAGATTATGAATCTTCGTCCCGGAGTCAGCAAACAGCTCGTCTGGGAGGAGGTTAGTGAACGAATACAGCGCCGTGATATTGTTTCACGAGAACATTTCATATCAAATTATCTTGGAAGATACTAACATGAATTCTACTTGATGATTCCCGAAGAAAAGGAATATTTTGATGTAGCTGAATATAGCTATATCATGACAAGTCTCCAATAACTGTTCGAATCGTGGTTTTATTTTGATATAAAATCAGTCCAAAAACTAATTCAGAATGATTTTTTCCAAAATGAATCTGAAAAGTTATTAATTTTAATATTCATTCGATATTCATTTTTCAATATCAATTAATTTTGATATAAGTAATACAAAATTGACAACTTTTCAGATTAATTTCAGAAAAAAATTATTTTGAATTAGTTTTTAGACTGATTTTTATCAAAATGAAACTACAATTCGCACACTTCAGCCGTTACCGGATAAGACTTGACATACTAATCTGATTCATTTTGATACATAAATAGTGATATATGAATGACGTCATTCTATCAGGTCATGGAGAATTCTTTCCTGCTGTTTAACAACCCCAACAACTGCTCGATTATTTGGGGGTACGAATGCGCAGATCATTTTGAAACCGTGGAGTGATGATGAGTGAAAGTACGTTCACAAAAACCTATACCTTATGCGGGTCTCGAATCCACCACCAACGATTTTAGTTTTCAAAGCGATGCCTTAGCTGACTGAGCTACGAAGGGAGGCAATATTTTCGTTACTATGTAAACTTTACCTCTCTCTATCACACAGCAAAATATGATAACACTTTCCCGGATCCTCCACGTAGACTTCCAATGCACTTCTAACAAGAGACTCCCAAACATGATTATCCAAACACCTCTGTTTACACATCAATCCCCTGGAGCGAGCGAGAGAGAGACAGAGAGAGAGAGAGAGAGAGAGAGAGAATAGAGAAATTGATCGAAACTCCAGCGTGGTAGTGTTAAACCTGACGATCGACATAGGCAATGATTCGAGATAAAATACAGGAGTATTCTCTGAGCGCGGGAACCATCCAATCAAGTTGAAGAGTGTAGTTGATGTTCGAAGAAGGTATAAAGCTACAAATGAATATAGACTTCTGAAAGAATCTTTGAAGAACAGCTACCTTCCATTACTCATTCCAAATTGAAGATGTGAACAGAAATGTGAACAGAAAATTGTAATAAGACAAGTAGATGTGAATGAATATCAATCACGACTCATTGTAATCTCAATTACCGTGACAAGTTTGAGAATATTTGTAGATTGATATTTATTTTGGTTCAAAAAGAGAGGAAAGGATGATGGATTTTATAAGTGAGTGAATGCAACACATTGAAACATTGACCGATTGAAGAAGAGAAGAGTAACGAGACAACACATGAAGAATTTTAGTAACAATAAGTTAAGAACGGAAATTTTCCGAGATTGGTCTTCTAAAACTATCTGATGTGCTCTAAATATGGGACACATCATAAGTCGACTCAAGTCATATTATCAATTGAAAATATTCCAAGTAATGAATTTATTCCTGAATTACTATATATATTCTCAATTTTCTCATAGCTTCTATATTCTCCGTTGACTGGTGCAAACACCATTTCGGAGGATGAACTCTGTAATATATACAGAAAGAGGTGACACCATATTCAGTTCAGTGAACGTGGAAGGGTTGTCCACTGGGACAAGAGAAAAACGTGAAAGTGGGGGTAAACAATGGAGTTCACATTACATGTCAAGGGTATATGTTGTACGGGTGGTGAGGGGGAAAAGTGTGAGAACAACAATGCATGAGATCTGTATGAGAACGGCAATCCGTTGGAGTATATGCGCTCCATGTATGTTCGCATATCGGAACTTCCGAGTGATTATGGTGAGGAAATCGATTGCGACGCCATCTCTTATGACAGAGCACATATATATATATATATATATATATATATATATATATATATATATATATATATATATATATATATATATTTGTTAACTTTGAAGTACATAGCACGTAGTGCGCTTGAAGTAAAGACAATGGATACTCTAAGAGATGAGAGTTGACGGTGAAGTTAGTTTATGGCAAGGAGAGTAGAAGCTATGGGATGACATGCAAGACGTTAAAGTGAAGCAAAAGTGCCAAAGGTTATCTAATTGCTCTAATTCTGAAGGTCTAATTGGTTGAACGCTTTCGAGCTATAGTGTGTATTTGAGGCGTTTCAGAGTATTTTGGAGGAACTGGAGTGGCCATATATGGAAATTCAGAACAATCGTATTGATGAAATCAGATGGATACAATGTTATGGGAATTAATACAGTTCTTACCTACTGCTCAGCATGACTTCATATGTTCCTCAGTAACAAAATAAATATCACCGAAATGTATACACTTCTCTAATATCTCGCGGGAATGATGCGTAATTTTTTTTGAGAGCTTGTGCAGACAAAAAAAAAGAATGATATACTAATATAGTGTTCTCTATGGAATCCGACTCAAATTGATATCGATGAGATGAAAATTGCCAGCAGAGAATAAAGCCAATATGAAAGTCATTCCCAAAATGAAATACTCCCACTTTTGGCCGAAGTGAAGAAATTCACAGTAATAATATAGAAATATCGATCACCATTCAATGTAAATGGTTAATCTAGACATGAGACATCACCAAGACATGCAGTATAACCTCAGTTCAAACAGGCGTATTGATGATTTCAAGAAAATGAATCGCTTTCATGTGACAATAAAATCAGCAATGTAGAAGCCCAGTGTTTACTTCTACAGCTGAGGAAACTCACTCAGAATCTCTGTCTCAGAAGCCGCATGACGTAAATCAAACCCCAGTCTCCTGAATGACGGTTCAGTGGCTTGCGACTGATCCACCTGTATCAGTTTAATTACTTAAGATGATTACGTTTCGTGACTCAAGTAGGTGTACGACAGACGTTGAATTCTCATATTCATTCGTTTATTAATTAATTAATATTGGGTTTAATGACGCACTACAATGATGCCTACGATCTATTGGCGTCGGTGAATGACATATGAGATGGTGAGATGATGAGATAAAAGATTAGTTTATGAGGTGTTTTTGAATATTGGTAAGTATAGTAGATCGTGGCCTTTTGTTAAGAAACCATCCCAGTATTGATCTGAACGACAGTAAGAAACCATAAAAAAAACTGTCAGGATGGTCGACGATGGCGGGAATCGAACCCTGTTCTCCTGAATGATGGTTAATTGTATTGAAAATACACCCGTCTCAGTCTCTCATATTTTTTACGATCTGCACGCCACTGGTTATCCCAATGTATAACCAGTTGTTTAAACATCAATACAGTCATTCTCTTCTCCGCTTTGCTTCTCAAATCCCATCAATTGTGCGTTTATCACAAAGCCGGCAAAGCGAGAATCAAGCAATTTATGAGGCGTGTTAGACTATTGGAACGTATACGGACTGGAGCTGACAGCAGAGAATGGGAAGATCGATACGAGAGGTTCACGAGTTCGATCCCCGAAACACGAAACAATATTCAGATACATTCTTTAAAATGAAATTAACATTTGAACATAACTGTATTGAACTGGTTTTACATAACTGGTTTTTACTTATAACATTTAAAATGGGGTGGTAAGATCGCCCTTGTGGTGCCCCGTCCAAACGATCCTATCTATCAATTGGGGAACAATGATTTTGTATCAAATTTCGATTAAAATGAATAAATAAATAACTGTATTGAGGATGGGACTTGCTGTTTTGAATTGCAATATAAGTCATAAAACTAACAAAATAAAATTATATTATAGCCTTCTGTCACATGAGAGATGACAAACAATAGCTACCATAGCTATATAGTGAACTGGTGGACTACCAAACATTCTGATTGGTCAATTCCGACTGGTAGACATTGTTGTCCGTCAAGATCAACAATGAGTGACTTCACCTGACAGAAGCCTATAGGTGACATCATCGTATCCTTTTCATGAAGCTATTTTCTTTTTATTCATTTTATTTGATCAGAGTTATATATTGTATTTTTTTGTTATCAATATTGGCTGTGATAACAATGATAGATATTTTATTTTTCATGATGCTGTAATTCCAAAATGGTCATTTTTTGAGATGCACAAGATCAATGCACAAATCAAACAGTCCAATAAGGATTGATATTATGAATGATTATTGTTAGGAGATCCAATTGACAGTGGCCATTTTGTTTTTCTGTAACTATCCATCCATCTTTATTATTATTCACATTATGATAGTAGCTCTGAGACAACAAAGAAACAGCAAGCTTACCTTGAATTTTGAAAAATCAGGTGAAAAATGATGAATACCTCAGACTTTATTGATATTATTCACACCATTCGATCATTATTCATATATATATATATATATATATATATATATATATATATATATATATATATATATATATATATATATATATATATATATATACTATATGTTATACTGACTATATTATATCCTATCATCTGGAATTGAACACAATTGAATAACATTTTTGATATGTTGGATCAATATTTGTGTTGGGCTTTTCAACTACTAGTGATTTCTTGTGCGGTGAATAAGAGAACAAAAGTATTTTTCACCATTCTCTTCGAATGAATGTGACCTTTGAAATGCCACAATTGAATTTCACCTCACGTTTATATCAGCAATTCATTTCGGTTATCTTCAAGCGAACAAGTCACAACTATTTGGTAATACTCGGCATTCATCATGATCAGTTTTTATCGCAAAATCTCAATTTTAACTGCACGCTTCACCCACAAAATATGAATGGGGAAACAAATGAATAATCGAATAATCAATTTTCATCTATTGATATTTTAATGAATAAATAGTATTGATTTCGATTCCAATTCTCGTTTATCAGGAATGAAAAATGTTGATTCCGATCTCGCTTCCACAAAAATATCAATCGAATTTCATTTCGATTCTGATCTTGATTTCACTTCAAAGCTCTCGCTTTAAATGTGACAATGTCAGAGCACTGATCACAGTAAACTTGTTCGGAAACGATCTTATCACATTTCCAATATCAATGCCTTTATGGATGATTTGAAAATAGAATATATCAGACTGAATTATTCTTGTTATCTAACTACTATATACTATGTCGAAAAATATTACTTTGATGCTCGAATTATACATTTGCATATTACCTCGAGTTTCTGGAATTTCATTTGTTTCTCTCATTAGACTATTCTACAAGTTTTATTATGCACGAATTTCTTTTCTTAAAATCCATCTCTCTGTCACTCCCAATTACTATCTTCTTCAATTTCTGTAGCTCTTATCCAATCCTACACTCACTCATTTTCGCTCTCTCTCTCTCTCTCTCTCTCTCTCTATCTCTCTCTCTCTCTCTCTCTCTCTCTCTCTCTTTCTTTCTCTCTCTCTCTTTCTCTAGTTCTCTCTCTCTCTCTCTCTCTCTTCCTCTCTCTCTCTCTCTCTCTCTCTCTCTCTCTCACTCTCTCTCTCTCTCTCTCTCTCTCTCTTTCATTCTCTCTCTAAATAATCTACTAATCCAAATCCTCGCATACAAATGCTGCAATTGACGGCCATTAAAGCAATTGAATATGCACATATTCTGCAAGTGGATACAACAATGTCATTACTATAATGCTATGCACCAACATTTTTGCGCGCGCATTCGAGTCTGATGCAATTACAACTATGACCCACTTAGATAATATGCAACGTGTCAGCGAATAATTCAACAATTAAATTTAATACAATGCTTTTAAAAGTGAATTTCAGAATTCAATTAGGAAAGTTGTGAGGAAATCTCTCTTGAATTCTTAGATTCCACCTCGCTCTGGTAATGACAAATACTTTATCAGATATTCGTGTGAAATATTTTCGTACTGGTGGAGTTGATCCAAGTTATAATTGAGTGAAAAACTTTTTTTACTGTAAATAGTGAATTGCAGATTCTGAATTAAATGAACATACTTTGCGGTTAATTTTTTCAAACTCTGTATAATGTGTTTACAAACTTTATTACGATAATTTGATATTTCACGGTCGAAATTAGTAACCTATTGAAACTTTTCAGAAAAAAACAAGAACAGAAAAATCTACATTTGTTTGTATTTTATTATGACACTATTAGTTTCATCCATATTTCTGCAAAGAGTACAAAATATGAGATTCAAGTAATATTTATTGAATAGTGAATGCATATTTTCAAAAAATAGTACAATAATAGTGAAATATGTGTGACCAAAATATTTCTCGAAACTACACCTTTCCAAAACTTAGGGTTGGATAATTGAATCTATGAATACAAACCTAAACATGTTTCAAGAGTTTGTCGTCTACGTTTTCTCCGTGAGATAAATTGGTTATTTCTCTTCGACAATTAGGCCCTACTGTTTTATTTCAACCTGTTCATTCTTTGAAGACAATTCACCGCCATCCAGTTATTGACTTGATATTAGTCTTTACTTCCTTTTATCTTTAAAGTGACTCGGATAATACGATGAAGTTCTACTTTCGGTGAATCTACTGGGATCCGGGATGAAAGTTCTCGAATCGCTTTCAACTTTTATAGTATAGAGGTTTAAGAAAGTTTACCGAAGGATGCAATAAGTGTTTTTTTCACTTCTCCAAGTGAAATATCTAGTTGAAGCTCATTGAAAATTGTGTATGGAGAAAACAAAACAAGCGTCATTTCCAGTGAAGGTTATAAGAACCCCGCCGACAGCTATAGGTTATTTGGTGGTACGAATGATCAGGTGGTAATGAAACTTTGACGCAATTATAAGTGATAGGATATTATAACCCCGGATATTTATTTATCTATATATTCGAAATATTCAAAATATTCAGCCTACAGGGTCTGGCGAAAAACATGATTCAACTGTCTCAAGCTAGACTTTCATAAACGTGGAATTAGCTAAGCCAATTCGCGAAGCGGATATTTCATCCGCCATGATGCAGAAACGACCAATCAGTGACG
>OZ023333.1:31048930-31261430 GCA_964007535.1 Brachyptera risi
TTTTTGAAGAATAAGTTATTGGGGGGGCGCAAATGTCGATTGGGGGGGCGCGTCCCCTCCCCTGAGACCCCCAAATGACGGCCCTGGATATTCTACATTCCAACAAGTTTACTTGTGGTCCTTACAGAAAATGTTTTTCCATAAAACTTGAATTCAAATTTGAATTAAATATAGACATATTCGTCCAAAAAAAGGAAACATGCCATGAATGCATTCTGAATTTTGTTTCAATATGCATAGAATGAATGATTTGATACTAAAACAGTGTTTAATAATATGGCAACCTAACAGTACTATGGAACCATAACAACGGGTTCAAAATGGAATTGAAAATAAGTGAATAATTGAAATCCTTTTAATTAAATTGGAGCGCGTGCGTTTGAGAGGCTCTATTTTCATTGATAACGACGGTTCCGATTGATAGGCGGGTCATGGCGGTGGTAAAATGTATTAGGAGATGAAATACAAATGTGTTTATATACTTTCTCGATCAATTATAGTTTTTATTGAAAATCAAATAAATAACGAATTCATCGATATCAAATTATTGGAACATACAGAATATTTAGAAAATGTCATGTGCCTTATGTTTTCATACAGTATGTGAGTTTGCGTGCACATTATCTGCTAGTTTTGGTGCATGTAGTGCGATGAACAAATTTTCTCCAAATTGCTTCCCAATGTCGTTTGACGAACCATTTCATGTGACAGCAAGTCTGAATTACTGTGATTTCAGTTCAGCGTATGAGGTATAGGTTCACATTAGTTCAAGTGTAAGTAATGAAGAGTTTCTCTGATCATCTGAAATTTAATTTTTGTTATTTGAATTTGATTCAACGACATAATTGTTATGTCAATAGATTATTATTTGATTGTTATGATTGATTGATAGATTATTGAGAGATTGTTAATCGTAATCATTGTCAATAGATCTTGGTGATCTATTGACTTTTGAGAATTATTCATGTGAATCAATGAAATTGAGTATATTTACATTCAAAGAATTAAAATGACTAATATGTGTCTATTTGACAAGTGTTGAGTATTTCTATCGAATAAGAGATATAATAAATTAAACCTTTCAAAATGATTGAGCAAATTTTTAAACTCATTTTTTCAAAGATTTCAGCCGAAATATACACATTTTTCCTCTGAATTTGATGATACTATTGGACCCTCTGGAATATGTATTTGTTCAGAATCTTCTAAAAGAGACCATAATTATTCACATTCAGTACACCCCATCATGAACATGCAGTGAGCAACCAAGGCGAGAATAATGAAGAAACGCCCATTTGCTTATACAAACAATGATGATAAAAGTGACAAGAGAGAAATCTCGTCTCATCTTACGATATAAATCATGCGTTTTACACTTTAACAAACTTCTAAAGTACCGCACAATATTTTATATACACATATAAAAACATTGCTTCCCTGCAGCGATACTTGATAGTGGAATATCATCATTTATTACTCTGATTTATTTCAGTCAAAATATCAAGTCTCGTGGTTTGGTGTTTGAGCTGTGGTATCTTGAAAAACCATTCATAAGGAGAAATTGGAAAAGATATTGGATAGTAAAATAAGAAATTGGTGGTTTTAACTTGGAGTGGGGCTTAGAGTAGTGAAACCGGGATTAGAGAACGCTGAAGTTCTGAAACTATATCAGAAACTTTTCTCCTGTGTTGTCTCCTGGGGAAAATATTTGATATCTGATTAATTGAATATTTTGAGTGATGTTGAAATGAGTAGGTCGTGAAATTTCAAGTTGAGCAAAAGCAATGACATTCATTTGGTCCCAATAGGACATTTCACCATCTGATTATTTTGTGCTAACCAAACTTCGGGAAACTTTTCGGTAGCATAGCTCATCTCCCAACTTATAACTACCGTTACATATTTCTAACTAACATGTGTGTATTGTTTATAGATTTTGAAAATGGATGTTTGAATTCTGAAAATTCCGATAAAAATAAAATGGCAAAAATGTAGGAATATCAAAATGAAAGAAAAAAATTATGAAAGTGTTGAAAAGTGTTGTTCACAGTGATGAAAATAGATCAAAAGTTTGATCAAAATTGGGTGAGCGGTTTCAATATCAGTGCATGTCTATTACATTCAATATATATATTCTTTAATAACATCGAAACTTGGTGCAAAATCATTGTTCCCCGATTAAGGCTATGGATGAAAGGTGGGATCGTTTGGTCGGAGCACCACAAGGGCGATCTTACCACCCCATTTTAATAATTTAAAACTCATGAACTTCAACACCGGAACTGTGCTTTTTTATGTTTTTACATCCAATATGAATTTCTATCTCATCCTTCGACGCGTTTACTGCGTTCTCTTGTTATTAGTTTTTAATGAACAATATGTATTCAGAAACGTTGTGCCATGCTGAGTAATGTAGAGTCAATTTGATGAATCCTTTTTACACACGTGTGGCTGTGAAACGAGAGAGAATAAGAGATTTACGTCGCCTTCCGAAGTTTGTTAAGCTTCTACGGCACCGTTTTAGGAAATGAAGTCAAGTCATGGCGTGGGTGGGTGGGTTTTACTCTCGCATAGTGCATGTTTTTTTTTGGGAACGTTATTTCACCTTTCATCACTTTTTACGGTAGTTTCATCACCACCCTTAATCCGTATCTCCATATAACCTTGTATTTGGTGGTGTCGTAAACACCATAAAAAATAGGGTAAGCCTGGGCTTATACTGTGTCATTTGACTATGTGCAATAAACAAATATATAAATCAAACACTTCAGCTACTCGTTTTACTTGTTTTGTAAAAAGAGAATAATACAATGTAACTCTATATTGAACACTCGAATAATTTAAGGAAAATAAGAAACTGAAACTTGTAACGGAAACCATTTTCAAACTTTTTCCTGGCGCTCAATGGTAAATACGTTCAACCAGAGTTGTGACACTATGAGAATTATGTCGGTAATTCCCTTTCGTCGACTCTTTACCGAGAAAAGTTTCAATAAGATTAATATGGATGTTTGTGTTCTCTCAAAAAGTAGAAAGTGAGAAATGAGAAAAAGTAAAAAAGTGAGAAAGTAAGAATTGGCCATTCAGTGATGGAAAATAATTATTCGGATTTGAAAAGTTCAGAAACGCCAAATTTGTTGGTGGAGATAATCGACAGAATGAGTTGTTATGATCATATCTGGGAGTGATTAAGGTCTAACCTCCGTTACCTTAAGGTCATGAAAAAATTATGATTTTTCGTCAGTCGATTCGTTTTTCTGTGCTCGATAATAATATCCAAACAGGTGATAGGCTGACCGGGATAAATTTTGAGTAATATCACTTCAAATACTGGATGTTTTCCTATCATTCAACACGCAACCTTCAAATTTCATTTGTTTTTATTATTCAACAGATCATTAAAATATACTAAAAGGAATGACATTCAATCAAAAAACTTATTTTATTGTAGGTGAAGATGTTACGAATAGAATTATGCAAAAATAAATATATGTACCCGTTCTCATTTATGAATCACACTTATTTCAAGAGAAAAAATAGTTGATTTTTCACCAAAATGAAGTCAAAATAGCAACTTAATATTTCATTAAAGCGCTGTAACTTCGGCCAAAAAAATATGACAGTGTTTCTGATGCAATTTCAATTCAAGAATACACGTGTTTAATAAAGTTTGACTCAAATTTCCCCAATGTAGAATTAATTTCAAAATTACTTTTTGACTCTGCTGACCAAACGGCTGTTGGACTTTAAGGCACTGAAACAAAAATTAGTCAATCGGTAGTAGAAAATAATTACTTGGTATCAAAAACTATGAACTTTCCTTGTGTAGAATCGAGACATCACGGATGAATTGTCACAGTTGAATTTGAGGGGTAGGAAAACGAGATGAAACTTCTCACAAAATTTTATCACAAAAGGCATACAATTAAAGTTGTGCTCAGTTGTATGCATACAGAGAACGAACGATGACTTGCCTCATTGTACCATAAATAATTGACTGAAATAAGTTGAATTATAAATGGCAGAAAATTATTAAAGACTCCAATCAATACTCAACAGGTTCGACATAAACGAAGTACCAACAAAACCATATACCAAAACCAAAACCATGAAAAATCAACAGATAGGAATGAACAAAATCTAGATAGCAAATTTCAAACTTTCATTGAATCAAATGAGATATTGAGAGCCCGCATATTAGACAGATTTACAGGTTGCACTTTCGCCACATATATCTCAAGAACTACAAACACTACGGACTTGCGGTAAAATGCAATATATGAAAAATACCCTCACAATCAGATATGCCTAATCTAAAATTGAAGAATAATCTTATTGTGAAGCAATAATTGAATCAAAATGTGCCCAATTTGATGGTTTTCATTACTTTATTCCCGGTCACCGAATAAAAGTAGAAATAAATTATAAACGCACATCCTCAAGTTCAACTTTACTTCTCAATATTTGAGATTCTGATTCGCCTTTTATTCTACAGTTTTCTCAATTTCCTTGGCCAAAATGTGTAATATATCTAGATTTTGTCCAAATTATGAAATGCAAAACTCCCTCATCTAGCGGTGGTTACTGGAACTCTTCCAATATTATCTTTTTTCCACTTTTCAATCCACAATCGAACTTTTAAACGCACATCGAACTTGGGTGGAGCATTTCGAAGAGAAGCATGCTCAGCTAAGATGCGGGCTCTTAATGGAAACCGAAAGATCTCATAGAATTCGAAGATCCATTCGAACTAATATGTTTATCTATGTCTGCATTATATTCAGGGCCTGATCGACCGTAAGAAACGTCTGTGTAGTTTTGTTACCTTGTTAGAGACACCCATCGTGGACTCCCTGATATCTTCAAAATTCCATGCAATATCACAAGGCTTACTGGTTAAACCAAGTAAAGCTTTCACTTCAACTTCAAGTTTTACCCTATACAATTAAGCATAGCCATCAAATTTATGTTAGATCATGTTGACCATGATCCATAGATCATGTTGGTTCAAATAGTTCATGTTAGCTTGGTTGATTATTTAGAATAATTTGATGAAGATCTATTTTATAGATCGTACAACAACAAGAGTCGTGGGGATTACCATTCACCCATGTATGGCAGCTAAATCGCCCTCAGCTCCTTCTGAGGGTCTAACATCCCCCTTCACAAGCTGACAGTCAATGAACGCGAATGTTGACATTCCGCTTTCACATGACAAAAAGTATAACATTTTGAGCTGAGTCAGCATTCGACTGCCGATACACAACGTCGCTCATTGGTTGTGAAATATGTGTTAATTAATTAATTTATTTATTGCAACTGACTGCTAAAACCTAATAATGATAATGATGAAATATCATAATTATAATAATATATTTATTCCATCATTGTGAATGGACAATCACTCATGTACACATGTGTTCATGAAATAAATCTGTACGAATATTGAAATATGTGAATTTATAATATTTTCAAATTGGTCAAATTAGTTCAAAAAGTCAAATAAATACTTGAAAGTATCCTAATTTTTTGAAAGTAATATATCTTGATGGAAATATCTGCATGATTATCAGCGTTGCTAATTCGCTAAGTGAATTCAACCTCATGTGAAGTCCACCTTGATAATCTTATTTCCTTGTTCAAGTTTTGGAAGTGTATCGGTATACAAAAAAACATGATTGGTCACATTTTTCTGTTGAAACTTCACCATTTCAGTGTCGATGAGATCGTTGACGTTGAGTTATTGGTACAAGTTCTCAAAGATTACGAAGTGAAATACAAATGGCTCGAGAATCTGACGACGATGTCCCGGAATTCCTGTTTTATAAGCTCCTGCTTCGCGGATACAACGGAAACGACAATGCTATTTATAAAACGTCAGTGAAGAGAGACACACCGGAACGAATCGTGGAAAACGCTTTGAAGGCGGCAATTTTACTGATGAGAGAGATAGAGAGAGGGAAGGTGAAAGAGATAGAGAGAAGGTGAAGAGGGCGAGAGAATGACGTAACATGACTGTGTATCTGACTGCTTATCAGTTAGAAACTTGACGGGATCAAGTCACCAAAGAGTTTTGCTTGTATAATTTCTTAGTATAGTCCGTATTTCTTAGTGTAGTCGTATAGTAGGACCATTCTGTAGTAACTATTGCTACATCATCGATTAGCTTAATTGCTGGATAGTATAAATATGTCAATCATAACTCCAACAGTAACAAAGGAACTCTCTTCGAGGACAAGTTTGTTATTAGGTAAGGGTGGTTCTGCGACGTTGCTACATCGCTTCAGAAATCTATAGAATCAAAACTTAAGTCATTCTTGGGATTTACATATATTGAAGGTGATAAATTAGGCAATAGTGTATTAGTGCAAGAAAGTTTGTAGAGATGATTGACATATTTATGTGCTTATACCTTCTCGCCGGACAATAGATGAGCAAACCAAAAAGATCTCCGATAGTTACTCTAGAATGGTGAGACAGACTATAACTAACTTATTCAGCTTTCACTTCCTAACAAAAGTTATAGCTTTCACTTTGTGTTTAGATCGAAGGCAATGGCATATCTCCACATTATCGTTGTAGTACACCAACACCTATCGTAAACGTATCGAATGTGTAATTATTATCATCTCCAACTGAATCCCATTATTACATAGACATATTTTGAAACGTACTTTTCATTCATATGATCTCATTCAATTTGGTTCATTCAAAAAGCATTTGATCAAATCTTGAATTGGTGTAAAATATCAATGTTTTACATCGGCAATATAGATTTAGCCTATGCATACTAATCGATATTATGTCGTGCTTTCTCTCAATAGCCAGTTCACTCTTTTATCTCCTTCTTCCCTGAACCCTTACTCCTGTTTGAAGATGCAAGTCATAAGAGCTATCCCGCCAACAAAGCATAGTTGTCTAGACTAAATAAATTTGCATGTTGTATTTATTCTCGATTGAGTAAACTGGACACTTTTATATTTTCATAATGTGAAAATCTATGGAACCATAGAATGAATGAATGAATAAATTATTAAATGAATATCTGATATTGACAGATATGAAACATGAAAATAATGGATAGAAGAAAATTGTGCCGTTTCATATTCTTTGTTATTATTCTCTTGAAACTATTTCCACATCTTTTATTACTTTTTTCAAATCATTTAATATACCGGTATCAAAATCATTAATTCAAGAAATAGTTTCCACAATATTAAGAAAATCATCACATATTCTCCACAATCATCTCTTCAGCGTATCTCAATCTACTTGAATTCTAATATTTATTTTTTTTGTATAATAATTAGGTTTTTGATCTTATCACTATATTTGTCTAACTCATTTTCAATTTCGGCAATTATAATTCCAAATTCGTAGTAAGCTGGACCTTCATGGTCAGTCATCAAGAAGATGAACAGCCGTCAATAAAAATGATTTTCTCTCTATGGAATATGTATCACTATATCATTTAGAATCATTTAGAATCACACAAGTGGTATTCTGTATCTTGCTTTTCAATTTTCATCATGTATACACTCAGACATTGAGTGTCTTTTCTACACAGTACATATTATCACTAAAAGCTAGGAGTTTCGATAATCGCGCAGCTGTTCTAGAATGTACTATACTGCTGAGAACAAATTAGTTGTCATCAAAGAATACCATCTTTCCGTCTCATAAAACCGAGTGAAGTTAATTTCTAAACAGCAACTCTGTCCACATTTAACTTAATGGTTATCAGACCAATCAGAGAATAGCGTAAAACATACACTCACGGACTTCAGAAAGTGGCTTTTCATAGAGTCAACTTGGAGTAAAAAGCGATCATGAGATTAGAATACAACACATGGAAAAACGAAAGAACATCACGGTACACACACAAATCTGAAATGCACATTTTTCATTGCTTTCCTCAATTATGATGTCATTGGCTATGAGAACATGAGAAGCGATGTTGATGTCACAATATCATAGCAACAAAATTCGAAGTTGAAAATATTTTTTCAATTTTCGTGGCTAGTTCAATCAAGTTATTGAATTAACATTGTTCTCAAGGTTAAACCGGAAAAAGTTTTGCCTTCAGAATGAAGTTAATTTAATTTGAGTTTGATAAAGTTCAGTTTCTTAGTTTATATGATGAAAGTTCACTTATTGTTCAAAGAATAAATGATCGAATGGAAAACAGAAATATATTACTCATAATATCAATCAGTTTCTTGAAGATTTATCATCTATGATCATTAATGATGAGATTTTCATCTCAACACTATTTGTTTTATATTTTTCCATATTTTTAATATATTTGTTAATAATTCGTGTTTACTAGTGATGCTAGTGATGGGCGTGGGTTATCACTAGGCCACCTGAATCCATACAACTCGTGGTGATACAGTTACATAGGTCTACCCTGATTAGTGTCTTCACATTTATCACAGTTAAACACTCCAGCTAATTGATTCGATGTTCTGTTTTGTGAAATCTTCAAGGCGGTGTGAATAAAGTGATATATTGAACTAACTTATGAAATACGTATGAAATATTATATGTGTAAGAGCTTATTTCAATAGATGTAACTCATTGTTAAAAGAGACAAACAATGTCTGCCGGATGGTAATGAATCACCAATCAACATTTTTGATAGTTCATTCCACTATATCTTTATTGTGACTATTGTTAGTCAATTGTTACTTGAAAGAAACCTGCAAGTGTCTTCTGATAACTTCGAGAGTAGCTGTCTCATATACTGTCATGTCACAAGACCTTTTCAAACAGACGTTTTTCCATCAAAATCAGTCAAATCACCATCATTGGACGTTTAAGGACCTTATTATATATTTGCTAGCTCCACTCTGAACCTTTTCATAGCTATATCAACAATTCAATGTCACCTTACGCTGGCAAGTGTACAATCTCAAAGCCTTTTCTCCTTTAGATTTCTTCACCACATTATGGTAATGTTGGGTCATCATGTAAGAGGAAATCTTTAAACCTTATCACGTAGTCTGCAGGTACAATCGGACGTCTTCTCCTATAACGTGACATTACCGCGCATGTGTTTCCATCCGAACGCTTCAACTTGCCCCAATTTCCACTACATTTTCCCCGGGACGTTCGATGCTGGTTTTACTCCCTCCCATTGAGCACATTTCCTACAGTAGAAGCTTTCAAGTATAGTCACCACACAAACTTGGGACATGCTCGAGGCGTAATACAAATCTGAGTTAGTTGCGGTAAAACGTGATGATGATATTATCTTTTCGATAAAAACTAGATAATTTATCTTATTATTTATACTTGAAGTTGGAGCGGAGTCTTATATAACTTGACACTCGTAATGTGTACGAGCATCAACACACCAAATCATGAACATAAACTAACTGTAGATAGTTATATAATCCTAATAATTATTGAAGTATTTGATGATGTGTCAATATCTCACAAAAACAACTTATTTTGACTCAACTTATTTCTGAATCGTATTGTTCAGGTGTAACAAAAAATAATTACATTTCAATGTTGAAAAACTACACAAACACGATTTACTGGTCAGCGTTTGTGATAAATTTGGACTCATTCAATCGTTATAAAATCGCAATATACCGCATCGAGATCAAGTCTCATCTTCTTTTCCTCAGAATAAGTTGGTTTCTGATATATATTGGTTAGATCTATTCAATGAAATTACAACACACTATTTATTATTAATATATCGGTTTTAAAAACTCACTTTAAGATGACGAAGTTCCAACATCCACAAGCTCCTTCACTGTGGTCACACTGGTGCAAAACTACCTCCATTCCAGTTCACCTCACAGAAACAATAGAAAGTCACTGAATTTAAATGTCGAATACGATCACCAAGTATGTGCACAAAACGTACTTCAAATACGGTCAGTTTAATTGATTGAAAGCCACTCCAGTAAACTGCGATCAACTAAAAAAAATCACGCACCTAATGACAATCCCAATTTCGAAATTCACGAATTAAATTAACCCAACATAACACCAATTTGTTTTACTAGTTTTGCTACTTTAACGACCCCACCAACAGCTGAGTTATACGGGGGGTGCGAATGAGCTGGTGTTAATAAAACAATGAAGTGGTGATAGGTGAAAGGACGTCTACAGAAACCCGTGTCTAACGCGGGACTCGAACCAGACTCAAGTTCATAGCGCAGCGTAATAATTCACTGAGCCACAGGGGCGACTCAATACTAATTCAAACTCGATAAATGGTTATTCACGATTACCTTCACAAAAACAGTTCAAATTAAGAAAGTACTATATAATAGTTTTCAAAAGTCACTGAGGTTAACTGCAGATAAGTTTAATATTACTAATGAAAAAGAAGTGAGAATGCTGTGAAATGAATCTAGTATACAAAATGAAGATAATGTCAAATGTTATGAAAACGATCGACGAATGTCGAAACTTCCGTCACAACACCACAGCACTGTCAGAGGAACTATCATCAGTACCCCCGGAACTCGGCTCCTCGACACTGAACGGGTTGTACGAAGCGGTTAACATGACCTTGAAAAATACTTACAAACTATGGTCATTGTCAGAGATGTGATCTTCCTATTGGAATTCACACAGATACCTGTGTGGCTGGCTTCTATTTATTCGACCTTATTATCACATGATGGTTCAAAACTCGACTTACAACTCTACTCAACATGAATATACACATTACTCAATATTCTTACCATTGTTTTTCAATATGTAATCCGCAGTCAAACTCTTCAGGGCTTTGTGGATATCACGTGACCGATCATTCATTTATATGTATGTTCTACGTACTATAGTTCAGTAAAAAAAAATGATCTTCGAAGTAACTGATAATGGCCAATACATTTTTTTCAATTGTTCATATTACGGAGGCGTTTATCATCATCGGGTATTTTTTCGTTGATTTTGTCGTAGGTAGGGAAGGAAAAGTGGTAGGAGAAGTTTTCTGTTCAAAAATAGTAAAAGCAATCAGGCTAAATGAAGGTTTATATTTAATGAAATACGATCATTGATTGATTGATTGATTACTGTTTGTTTACGACCCTAACAACAGCTGGGTTATACGGGGATACGAATCAGCAGGTGATCATAAAACTATGAAGTGATGATTCGTGAAAGGACGTTAACAAAAGCTCATGTCTAGTGCGGAACTCGAAACCCACGCCCAACGGACTTCAGTTTCCGAAGGGGTACCTTAGCTGACCGAGCTATTGAGGGCGGTAATCAAGGATTATTATCATAACTATCATTATTAAACCATGAGATATGCTACATGATTGTTGAAATCTTCTTATTTGTCCAACATAAACAGAAAGTCTTGCCAGATTATCCCTTTCATACAACAGAATCGACGTTCCTTTTAGATCAAAAGGGACCATCAATTTGAATCGTCAGAGGATCAAAAGGATTAAGTCTTTGTGGAAGACTCTTTATTTTGATTATTACTTTTGTTCTGAGTTTTTTTGATAACAAAAAAGATGTGGAAAGATTAACTTTATCCTATTTCCGAAATTTCAGCTTTAAAATTCGAGATAATTAGAGCATAACTTTCTCTGAGTCAACGTTCTTGAACTAGAACAATTTCGTGCGAATAAGAAATCTGGTTTGGAATATTAACTTTGAAAAAAAAAATAGACATTGTTATGTGATATTTTCATGGGCAGAAACACAACACATTTCAATGTTTCTACTTATTATTTCTTTTTATTCATATTATTTTATTGTATCAAACACCTGAATATATAATTTTTCCGTAGTATAGGCACCATTCACCTTTGACCGGTTCCACATAATGTAACCAGATGAGTAAACCAACCAACTTGCAATAAAAAATTTTCACTTGTAGTGTAGTGCGCTTGTGAACTAGTGAAAACTATATCCACTATAGAATCGATATCAACAAGTACACAAATGTTGTAGACCATGGATAAAGACACGAGCAAGACATAACCTCTGAATATTGAGCTATTGTTGCGTCAATAATTTGGTTCAATTCTCTTCTGTTTTAATCGGGCTTCTGATGAGGTTTTATTGCGAAATATTAGCAATTGAAATGTTATAGTTTCAAAGTGTATCCCATCCGGAGAAGGAAGAGTATTCTAGGAGATATTTAGAGATATCTAAAGTTGAAACTGTGTACGAAATTGATTTATGGCCCAAAGTTCCATTCATTACCACAAGAATTTATACCACGGAACAATTTCAAAACCAAACCAAAAGTGGTTTTTAACGATTTTAGAAAGGAGGAGCCTGTATTATCTGACTATGTTGGAACAAACAAAGAGGAGAAAATAATTAAAACAGCGGAATATATTATTGCTATTTAATATGTAAAAATAACCTTTTCCGCTTGAGATGGTAATACAAGAGAGTTTGCCACGACCCCCATCTCAATAATTAGAGTGAATATATATTCATATTGCCAATTTCACATTTTCCTCGAATGAAAAATTCAAACAAATAATTCATGCCTTCATCGTGCAACTTTTCATCAAAATTTCATCAAGAGAATTCAACTACCCACTGATGGAGGTTTTTATTTTTACACAACTTCCAGTGTTTGTGTTTTTTGTCTTAGTTTTCACGATATTCCGTTTTATACCAGTCAGAATAACGGAATTTATTCTCAATACCTTGATATACTTATAACCACGACAGAAGGTCCCGATAGAACGTCACCCCAATCACACATCAATAGCCAGTCAGTACCAATTTTAAAATGAAATGTATTTCCAAATTTTATTTCACAATTGAACAAACATTAGCTATTGGAAGCTGATACCACCTGAAATTTGGAGTTCAGAATTGATAGAACCTATTTTCATTTATTAGGATTATTTTGAATTTTATTTCAGATATTATTATCATTATCATCTTGAATATTACTATCATTATCATTATTGTTAATTATCAATGGATTTACTTGATATCATATAATGTTATAAGCCACATTTATAAGCTAGTAATCTGATGATTGTAAACTGCTAACCATTCCGATTTCCTCGGAAGAGGGTTAAAGGAATCATTGAATAAATAAATGAATGAATAAATACCTCATAGGTGGATTAGTGCTTTCATCTCTAGTTAATACGATTATATTATATGATAAAAAATTTCCACTTCATAGAACGAAATTATTCGAATATGGAGAAAACATGGAAATACGACGAATATTATTGAATAGAAGTTTTCACTCAGGTTATAACTTAGAACAAGAACATTTTGACTCGGAACAACAACATTCTTGTTCTGTTTTATCCATTTTCAAATTGTAATTTGCAATTTTTTGTGTATGTAACAAGCCAACAATCTGAAAACTTTTTCCACCACGTACACATACACACACACACACACACACACACACCCCCTAACCCCTCACCATGTCGAAGTACGACGCAAACGGTCCGAGGGGAGGCAAGTTTTAAGGATGATGCAAAGCCATCGTGGTGCGTTGGAAAGAGGGAGAGAGAGAGAGAGAGAGAAAGAGAGAGAGAGAAAGTTTGTTCCATATTAGATCAGAGAGAAAAGGAGATATCTGAGTTAATATGGGATTGTTGTCATGGAGTAGACTTTCAAATTGCAAGTATGTTCATATTGTCAATCGAATAGACTGCAACGTTTAGTTGTGTGCGGAAGAAAACAAATATAAATTATTTGATATATTAGGCCTATGTCAAATCCATTTCAACTTCATTGACGAATTCTTACAAAATGGATACAGAGAATTAATGGATATAATTAATTATGGATGAACTCAAAAACAAAATGGACTTCCATGAACAGTTTGAAAAAATTAATTCAACTTGAAAAACACTGCCTCAACAACCCTTCAACACTCTTTCACCCTTAAAACCATGACTTTCGATATAGAGGAATATCACAGCTACTGTAGATGAATATTTTAGAAAATTTGGTGATCACCTTGTTATTAAAATCGTCCGCCAGATTGTTTGCGTGTGAGCTGCCAAAAGCTAGAGTAACCCTGGACCGATTGGAGTGAGACGAACGCCAAAATACTAGCCGAAAAATGTGGAAAATAATGAAAGATGTACAGGAAAACACCCAAAAATAGGTTGACATTTTGACCGAATTCAGGCCGCCCGGGAATAAGGTTGATGTCGCAGTAAGAAGAAATCGACACCGCGTTGGGTGATATTGTGAACAAGCGACGCCATTCATCTCATTACATTACAATCTCTTAACAGAAACCACTTCCATCATTGAAAACTTCATAGTAACCTCATAATGATACTTATTTTAGACCAATGAAAAGTCTGTTGGAGGCATTATTCCTTCCCCAAACTTTTATTCAAACAAAGTGTAACATAAGAAAAAGTTGCAAACAAGTTTAAATTCAGTAGATTTGAAATGTTTACTTCTCTTCATGTGACATTGGTATTCACTTGTGAACAGTGTCACCATATTCCTAAAACCCAACATTTTACATGAATATAATTTCCAGAAATGCAATTGAAAACCCCTAACATTAACGAAATTTCACAAGAGAACCATCTAAAACTTGACTCTGTAATATTTTGCTTACAGTAAGGTTTTGTCATGAAAATACTTTCAAAATCTGATGCCATTTCCTCCGGTCGAGTTTCAATCATAAACATAGAACAAAAGGACAACTTTGAAGAAAATATTCTAGATTGTAATTAAATTCATTTCATTATTCCTGTCTCACTTTAATTAAAACTACTCTGCAATGCATTCAAAATAATATTAATTTCAAACGTCAAAACTAATAAAATTATATATAAACGAGTTTTTGATTATTAAATTAATTTCTTCATCACTTATATATGCTAACCTCATTCCTTCCATTTATTTTCACTTTCTACAAATTAATTATCTGTCCCAAACACAAACGTTTTAATGCATTTCTCGGCTAACTGGATGGTGGTGTAGCTCTGCATCAGATAGACGTTCAAAACGACAACTATTACTTACGGTCTGTGTCGTTTCGTAAGGCGTCGCGACGTTTAACTGAAATACACATTACTAGTGGTTAGTTGAGAGGTGGAGAGAACTAATTTATGTTGGTAACCGTGCATGTACTGTGTTGAGATCAAGTAGACCGTGAGATACGAGTGCGGTTAGGTAGATAGTATTGGCATATTCAAGTGAAAGTTAATAGTCAAGATGTGTATACTGGAATTCAAGCTGTTTGGCTGTTGGTCTATTATATAATGAAAGTAGTATTTATTTTTTTGTTCATTTTTTTATTCAAACATTATAAGCTAGATTGATTTACTTATTTCTGTTTTTTTTTTTTAAGTTTTCATTATCATCATTTCATTTCGATCACCACCATTTTTAGATTTAATCAACTTGTATTTTGTTTCTCGTCCTATTATATTCATTCTGGTAATTCTCTCTGAAATGTCATCATCGATTTTTTTTATTTCAATTAATTTATTTTTATTCCGTGTTTTCTGAAATCCCACTGTTGGACAGAATCTTAAATAAAGATATATATATATATATATATATATATATATATATATATATATATATATATATATATATATATATATATATATATATATATATATATATATATATATATATATATATATAATTGAATTGCCTGTTGTCTCAACATTTATTCCTCATACTATGTGCAGTTACTTGATACTTTTTATCAGAATGTTTTTCCAATTTTCTCCTCTTTCAAACGTAGCACATGTCAAAGAAACAAAGCCAAAATGTTGGGGTAGAATGGAAATATTTCATTTCTTCTCACTATCATCAAAATGAGATAATACGATGATTGTTTTTCATAGCTGTAGACAACGGATAGTTCTAGGAAGTTTTAATCACGTGACGCGCTTCACTTCGGTGGTCTTGCACATCCCAATAGTTCAAACATATAATCAAATTATAAATAGATAGGCTAGAGTTAATCAAACTCAATGATTGTTGATAACTTATTACTTATACTCAAAATCTATAACAATATTGATTACATGGTGTCCTTCTGTCTCAATAATGTAAATGACGTATATATTTTTTGAAATTCGTCGTATATAGCCAATTATCACATTAAAATTACAGTTGCATAGGCCCACGTCAAATAAGTCGTCTATGATCTTGCTATCAATGTGTTATTTAATAATAATAATAATAATAATAATAATATATTTTTATTCACAAAAACTTTCTACAGTTGTATTACCCTTTAATATAAATCCTATATGAAGGGTGTATGGAAAACATATTTGTTCAAATGTTATGCATTTTCTTCAAGAGAAACACTGAACCATACAAGCGTGGATCAATTTTCCTTCTAATCAAAAAAATAGACATGAGAATGTTCATATGAGTATTATAGTTCTGTGATTTCAATCGAAACGGGTTTTGCCATTGAAAATCCTACTGATGCCTAGTGGAAGTAATTTTTTTCAGTCTCCACAATGATTATTTTTTTAAAACATTAGGCGTACAAGTGAGAAACACACTTGTTTTCAATTCGGAGTACTGGAAACCTTGAGCATTTTCTTATTTTATGTGGTTTCTATTTCTCCTCTTTCAACATTTAGGCGAATATTTGTTACTCACATTGTCAGTATATAACACGTGAAGAATGTGTGAGGTATTTCATAATATCTACTGATCGAAACTACTGACCGGCAGTGTTAAGTGATAGGAGGAAACGTTTGGTCGTTTACAGAATGTCATGTGACGTTTATCACCCACCCCATTCTACCCACCCAATATACCAACAATTGGAATACCTCAGTGTCAAAATCAAACGTTTAAGGCAATCCAAACCGCGTTTGGAACCGCGCAATCGCAATGTTGCCGAGCTGACCAAATATCACAAAGGACAGGTTAGTGAGTTGGCCAGACAGATGTGTTGGAAGAATTTATTGAAAGACCCAGTAAAATTATTGGGGAAATGGGATGGAAAAATTTGGCAAAACGAAGACAAATAGGAAGAATGTGAAATTTTGTTAGAGTCAAGAATAAAAATACAGGATGAGAGGAATTGAGCAATAGATTTGGAAAGGTATAACAAAGAAGTACAAGGGAAGGGAAAAGAATGGAAGTGGAAAGAGAGGATAGAGAAGTGGGGAAATATGGATTCATCAAAATAACGACGCGGGAATGGAATGAATTGGAAGAATATTCAGAGAATATAACGAATATCAGTTATTTGAGAAGAGAGATGAGAAAAAATAACACCGGCACAGTAGCTGAGTGGTTAGCTCACTTGCTTCATGTGACCCGGGAGGTGAAGGGACATATCGGATCCGGTTCGATCCCCGTCACCGACCATCTTTACAGGGGTTTTTCGTAGTTTCCCTCTGTAGTCTAGGCTAATGCCGGGATGGTTCCCACAAAATAGGCCACGACCGCTTCCTTCCCACTATCCTCCCCACTACCCATAAAAACCTTCATCTCATCATCCCACCATCTCAATAATCATTCATCCAACGCCAATAGATCTCAGTAAGCATTACAGTGCGTCGTTGAAACCTAATATGAAAAACTAGATAAATAACAATGTATAATTTTATCAAGTGGGATGTGTTTGTTTGTTTTCCTTTTATTTCATGAGACCATTACCACCTGTTTTGAGAACAATCTCTAATGAGTAAATTGAATACAAACACAAATATTAATTCTCTTGTTACGATCCTCACCTGAGGTATCACGTGATTGAATTCGACCAATAGCGATCAACAATGACAATATGAAAACGAGGGTTCGAACCGGAATTAGTCATTTTTTTTCATCAGACTGGTAAACCAATCCTTACACCTAACCAAGCAAGTCGAAAAGATTAAGCCAGGAGTAAATATCATTTTTCCTACTGGTTAAACCAGTTCACTTCATCACATTGGATGAAATTTCGAAGACAAACAAAAAATTGTATTTTCACTTTTGGTTCCAGCTCTATAGATGGTAGGAAATCACAAATCATTCTCTTTGTAGTTGCAATAGAAAATTACATTTCTTCGATAATTATCATGGATACAAGTATCACAAATACGAAAACGGAAAAACACAGAGGAAACGAACTCACTCATGATTTAACCAAAACAACATAACCACCCTTCCTCCCCCTCCCCCTTTCCCTCCAACGAACCAACATGTTCAGGTACCCCAAAACAGGCCCCCAAGCTACAAAACCTGGCTACGCCACTGATCATATATATATATATATATATATATATATATATATATATATATATATATATATATATATATATATATATATATATAGATTTACATTCTATTTTGCAATTAATAACCATCAATAATGCACACACCCTCTCTTTTGGTGTGGAATATATATATATATATATATATAAATATATATATATATATATATATATATATATATATATATATATATATATATATATATATATATATATATATATATAGATTTACATTCTATTTTGCAATTAATAACCATCAATAATGCACACACCCTCTCTTTTGGTGTGGAATATATATATATATATATATATATATATATATATATATATATATATATATATATATATATATATATATATATATAATTATATATATTCCACACCGAACGAGAGGGTGTGTGCATTATTGATGGTTATTAATTGCAAAATGGAATGTAAATATATCCTCGGGACTTGGAGTGTTTTTATACAGACAGCTACACGTTATTGTAACTGCATGATTTTGTTCATTATTCTTCGTGAACTCTAATTAATTTTGTTTAACAAAAATGTTTCATTTCAAAACAATTGGATTTCTGGTCAAATATTGTATAATGAAGTGAAGTTTGTTGGCACCACCGAGTCCCAGTTTGATTCTGATCTCTCATACAGTTGAAAAGTTAACAGCAAAAAAATGATATTTCACCGAGTCGACTCACATTAGTTTAAAAGTTCGGAGTCATTTTAAATAGAACCATTGAAACGATTAACTTCGTTTTTATTGTAATCTAAATATGAAAAAGCAGCATGAGTAGTGTTATTTTTGTATCATTACGAATTATATCCAGCAACTAAACGTTTTATTTAATCTATTCTTCTTTGTAATATTGTATTTCTTTTGAATGAATACGATCATTTCTGAAACATTCATCAGTGCATTCACCATTCATTGCTGGAAATGCTTTTCCTCAATCGAATTTATGAATTGTGACGTAATATTCTGTCGGTATAGAGCTATAATCAAAACCTGACAATTCAATTTGATCGAATCTATAGCTATAAAAAATATATTTGATGTGCGTAGATTAAAACTGAGTATGATACGCAAGAAAGTTACGAATAGCTAATGATGGTTTTTTGTACGTATGAAGAGTGAAATTTTTAAAGATTGTGGTGTAGGCCATACTTCATTCAATAAATTTTAAAAATGAATAATTGAATTGGAGAGTTGTTTAAATGGGAGATATAAATGATAAATGAACCAGAACAGAAAAAACGAAGAGATGAAATATCGCAAGATTGAAATGCTCAGGATAAATTTTATGAAATTTATCCAGTATGAGCGTTTTACTTTTTTTATATAACATCGAAACTTGATACAAAATCTTTGTTTCCCAATTGAGGCTAAGGATAAAAATTAAGAGGAGCGTTATACTGAAAAATTTGTCTGAACACTTAAAAAAGGTGGGAAAAGTAGTGTATTAAATCAAACACGCATAAAACACGCGCAAACATAATACTTCTCGTATTTATTCACAATCAAGATAATCTGTATATTCACTCATGCAAAGTGGTTTTTCTCATTTTCACATAATTATTTTGTATGGCCGCGCTACAAATGTATTTCTAAGTATACATAAATGAAAGGCTTAGCATATTTCATGGGTCTATTAGCTCACCTTATTTTCTAAAGAAAGAGCAACTTGGCAATTTTTTCACGCGACTATCTGTCCTAGCCTTAATGCTTCCTCCAGTACACTGAACTATACAACAGCGAGAAAGAGAGAGAAAGAGAGGGAAAGAGAAAGAGAGAGAGAGAAAGAGAGAGGGAGAGAGGGAGAGTAAAGCGTCGTTAGTATCCCCATATAAGCTTATAACACGCACATAAAAAGTGAATGTGTATAACTTATTGCTTTCTTTTCTCGGAAATATGATCTTTCAGCAAATCCTTGCTCCTTCTTCCGCCTGCTTAACTCAGGTTTTACTGCCGCACGACGGTGATTGATTATCAGCATCGTGAACCCTGTGCGGATTGCTGCTATAACCCTGTGCGGATTGTTGCTACAACCTGTGCAAAGTTGGTATTTCGTGTTGCAGCGCAAGTTCTATTTGAGCTATAATCGGATTGTCGAAAAACGTGGAGTGCGTTGTTGTTGTTGTTGTTGTTGTTGTTGTTGTTGTTGTTGTGCGTGACCAAGAGTAACACAAAACAACCTCTAACGATCTGACCTGAAGTATTTCAATGAGCTTTAATCCACGACATAAGAAGGTCACGATAGACCATTTCCCTATCCCACGGTCACTAGCGCACAGGTGGTTCGAACCTTTATCTTTCGCAATTACAAGTACACAACCTGAAGATAATCCAATGTGACCCGAAACAAACATAGATACACACAGTTGTTTGTTAATAGTCACTTTGGATTTGCTGAGTGAAGAGCTATTAGAGTTGCTTAACTAATACAGAAACCTGGAGAAAATTGAAATATTAAGTTACTTGGGTGAAAATTCGAATTTGTAAGTGACGCCTCATAGAAAAGTGATGTGGTACAGTATCAACACAATGGCTGCTGATTCTATCAGCTAATTTTGTATACCGACTGAAACGTCGAGGTCGTGAAAAAATAGTTACGCAACACGTGTACGATAGGGACAAGACTATCAATGTCCGCCAAATGAACACATTGTTTATGTCTTGAAGAAGTGGCTATTCAATTTTTTGTAGAGATGACAAGCCAAAACAACATAACGCTAGATACTTCTAGTATTATTTCGGGTTCTATAGGGAGGTGATTAGTCAAATGTACTGAAAATCAATTGCAGTAACTTAACCCAGTAGAGCTAGTTTTTATGTCAGTTGAGTTTCAAGACAGCTGATTTTTAGTACAATTCAGACATAAAAATGGCCCACAAGAAAGCAGCTCACTAAAAGTCAACCGTACAGTTGATACAGTTGAGTTTTAGGTCAGTCTATTTTTAGGACAGTTTCTTTTTATTGCAGTCGGTCTTTTTTCTCAACAGATTTCACTAATTGATAATTTGAATTTGTGTTGTAGGGTGGACGAGCCAATGGCCCACCGTAACGGCAGTTTCTACCAGTGCTGTTCTGGGTTCTGTATCGATCTGCTGGAGAAGTTCTCAGAAGAGTTGGGGTTTACGTACGAACTTGTCAGAGTGGAAGATGGCAGATGGGGAACACTGGTGGTAAGTACACTGAGATGCACAATTAGCTGAACTTGTAATTGCATTAGTGACGGCAACTTGTTCTATAGGTTCGTAGTATCGGTGGAAGGGCCGTGATTTTTTTCATTTTCGAATTGAATATTTGAATTCAATTGATTGATTTATTTCATGAGGATTTCGGTACACTTTGATCTTATTCATATCATGATAATATGTGGGTGTACGGTATGATTGGGAATTCCCAATATATATTTTTAAAAATGAAAATATTTGAAAAACAAAATTTTAATTATGGAATCATCATCACATTCCAACGTTATGGGGAATAAAATGAGGAATGGAATTCATCTTAGCTACAGGATATTATTTTCTTTCAATTCAAAAGGAAATTGATGTCAAAAGTGTAGAAAACTTGGTCACCAACAAAAACATTGCAAAACATATACGCGGTACACGTTAAGTGTTGAAGCCATGAGATATTATTTTCTTTCAATTTGAGAGGAAGTTAATGTCAAAAGTGTTCAAGACTTGGTCACTGTGGAAACCATATAAACAGATATAAGAAAACAGTGTATTCGAACTTGGAGATACGATTCTCTTTCAATTCGAAAGGAAGTTGATATCACAATTGAATACATCATGGTCACTGTGGAAGAACTTTCAGAACGGATGTCAAAACCCGGTATGTGAGTATTCAATTCATAAGACATTATTTTCCTTCATTTCGAAAGTTAATAAATATCATGAGTGCATTAAACTAACACTGTAAAAAAAACGATGCAGTACGGATATTGAAATCGGTATGTAAGTTCTGATGTTACGAGATGTTATTTATTTTTCATTCAGAAGGAAGTAAATGTCACAAGTGCATAAAACTTTGTATGTATGAAAAACGTAGTAGAACGGATGTTAGAATGAGGTATGCAAGTTTGAAGTTATGAGATTAATTTCTCATAATTAGAAATGAAATTATTAATTTTGAAATTGTATAAAACTTGGTCACTGCGAAAGACGTTGTAGAACATATATTAAAACTTGATATGTAGTATTGACATCACAGGTATCATTCGATGTGAAAATATAACATCAATTCCATCAATGAGAGGGTAGTGACTATGACATCAATGTATTCAAAGAAATATTTTGTGTTCAGACAACACAATTTTTATATCTCAATTCCCAAAATGTGATATCATTATTTAATTTTATGACTCAATAATTCAAGAATCCTAGAAAATATATGGAGCATTTGTTTTACTGCAAAAAGAAGCGTGGAAATATATCCGTTCTTCCACATTCAATCACAACGCACATTATTTGATAACAAGTCTACAAGATATGCAAATAAATGATTTGATATGATACAATTTTCAATTATACGTAGTACGTATGTACGTATGTAATTATACGTATGTATATCATTTCCAAAAAAAATTAAGCATTCAATCTAATATTGGAATATACAAAACATGGAATAGAAATGAAGGATTGGGTTGCTCAATGATTAAACTTTAATTCACTGTGATTATCAATATAACATCGACTGATACTTTCAAATTGAAATAGACAGCTGTATAAAATATGTGTACCGGCAATTGAAAATTAGTGTAGGAATCCATGACATCAAGAATATCAAAAAAATTGTTAGATTCTCAAGTCCGCTCTCTAAACTACAACCATAAATGTCTTTTTGAAATCAAATAAAGATTGTTCAGTAACTTTTGTCGAATGTATTTGCCCACATGAGAACTATGATTACGTCACTTTGATTATCATTAGTATAATCATGTTAAACCGTTAATTGGTAAACCGCTAGTTTGGTATGTTATTTGGTTTGCATGTACCACGGGTCGCGTTTATCAGGCGAAAGCGTGCGACGCGAGTTGCATAATACAAACGTACGCACGCATGCGTACTATCGTAATCTGATCAAAATGACTGACTTTGTTCACTTGTTTGAAAGTTTGGAGAATAGAGTAAACTGTAACTGTTTGTTTGTTTGCTTGTTTGTTTGTTGGTGAAAACACACGTTAATGGACTGTGACGTTGTTTTTTTTAAGAGAATCGATGCGAATTACGCGAGTATTATGTGACCAATCATGTTTGTCCTCAAAGATGACAAGAGTGACGTCAGTGGTACACTATAGTAAAGTAGTATGTAGCAAATGTGACGTTTTGGAAATTTCTGATATGAGATCCGCGATGGAAGGAACACATTTTTCTCTAGTTGGATACATCATGATACCACTCACATTCTACAATCTGGTTAAAAAAATGTTATATCATATGTAAATATATATATATATATATATATATATATATATATATATATATATATATATATATATATATATATATATATAGTGGGCTCATAGATATATTATAGTTAGAATAGTATAGTTATGTAGTTTTGTTTCGTTATAAATATCCGTACTTTCAGTAGTCAAATACAGGACAACTAACATAAATATGCTTGAAATGTTGCCACCAATTCGACCGCCACAGTGCTGTTACCAACTTTGACAAATATGAAATAATCGTACCTTAAGTTGGTACGCTTTACAACACATTCCCTCATACTAGTTCAACATTGTGACGTCCCTATCTATCTGAAACAACATGGCCGCGTCAGGTCAGAAGCCACGTCGGATGAACGACGTTACGTATGGGCGTCGCGACGCTATAGGCAATACGCGTTGCATAATTAATGAGCGTGAGGGACGAAATATTATCTCTCGTTGTGATCTTGCATAATTATTACACAAGAGACTATCGCTGTTGATAGAGTATAGCTGTTTGGGAAACGCCATACATGCGTGCACGATGAGGTGGATATATGGAGTGGTTGGAATATTACAAGTTTTTCAAGCAATTAAATTCCCTAAATAAGTATGTTATATTTATTTTTGATAATAATAATAATATCATTATAATTCACGGCATACTTTTTTACAAGTTGAATTTCGTCAGGATAGTATAAATTTTTAAAACTTATATAGGCCTAATAGTTCGTCAATATTATAGAACTCCTTGTCCGATAGATAACGCTCCACATTAATTTTAAATATTTAGAAGATTCAATACAAGTTAATTCTTTGAGAAGAGCATCGAAAAGTTTGACAGCATTATGGTCAAGTCCCGACTCATAAAGGGCAGTGTGATGACTCAAAGTTGACTGACTGACTTGCCTTCATGTCAATATCATTATATCTAGTTATTCTATCTCTCAATTCGAGTATACTTATTTTACATTGTAATGTTAATAGACCCGCAGACAAGTCAACACTTTGACTTTGCGGGTCTATAAAATGTACTCATATGTGACGTTATGATAATAAAAAAACCTTTGAACAAAAAAAATAGTATATTCAATCTAGTTAATAGCACTGCATCAACTAGATTGAATAGTAGCTGTCCTACAATATTAACAGCTTTTGCTCGAACCCAGCAAAACCAGAATGGTTTTTACATCAGATCTATAAATCTTTACAATCAAATTAAATCAAAATTCCGTCAAGAAGATGATATTTCCAAATTTGAAATGTTATTAATAGCAGACCTACTAATTAAGAATGAAGTTGGCCCCACATGACTGTGTGCATTCTTTTTTTTTTTTCATTATGATATTCATATATTCTTGTTTTTTCTTATTGTATTACTCCAATATGTTATTTTATTCCAATTTTCAATTCCTTGAATGTTAAATTTCATTATTTCAGTGAGTTAATTTAGTTATCTTAGTTCAGGCTGGTGGTAAGGCACATGTTGTTACGGGGCTTGCTCTATTCCTACCACCAGCGGTACACTACATTTAAAACTCATGTATATAATGTATTGTATATCAAAATAAATAATAATAATAATATCATTTCGTCATTTTTTTCTCGGACTCAGTTATATTGGTGGATCTGCTTGAAATGGCGTACATAATAGTTCAATTTTATATCTCTGAAAAAACATATTTTTGTTCTTTCATATAATTAGAAAGCTACATAATGCTCCATGTTTGTAACATTGTGTTTATCAAGGTTTTAGGATTATGGACTTTGGGATATAACGACTCACCCAGAATACTGTCGGTAAAAACATAGAGTGTAGCCAACCTGTTTCATTCACTAAATGACGAAAATTGTGAAAATAACAAAAGAACTGAAAACGCAAAAACAAATATCATTTGGAATAGATTCATATTTCCGCTCGACTCGGCAAAGCAATAATTTCAATATTCATAACAATAATTCGAAAAATTAATAAATCGAATAATTTCTCATCAATTAATCGAATTAGGTATCATCATTCATTTCCAGTAATGGTCGAGTCACTACTTTCACGTGAAGTAATCAATGCAAAAAATTAAAAATTTTCTCTGAACAATGAAGCAATGTAGAACAAGACATGCTACGCTGCATTCACGCGCGTGTAAATAAAGACTGCAAACTAAAATAATTACCAAGTTAACAAGCAATGACTTCACGCATGCATCAACTGAAATTAACAAAAAAAAAACGACAAACAAACGGAAACACTTTTTTTATATTTCACACGGTCCAATTTTCCACAACATCTGTCACATACCATATGTTCCACATTTATTCGGTGGAGAATTGGAAAAATAATCCCTCCAATATCAACAGTTTTATGCTGGTTGACGCTCACACTTTCTACTTTTATTTACTTCTAATCGTAGAGCAGAACCTCTTTTTCATACAGTCCCGAAAACCACTTTCGATTCCTTTGTTCAGACCTTGGAGTCTAAAACAAATACCGTTACCGTGTGAAAGACCTCACTTTAACGGTTCAAAGATAAGATCAATGAACAATAAACTATATTTCCACAGAAGAAAAAGGTTATCTACCAACATAGCAGATACAAATATAACTGTTATATTTATATGGATTAAAAATATCGTGTTTATCGAACGCTCAAAGTACAATGATAATAATATGTAATTATCTCAGTTATTTATTTACTATTATTTAGTGACCTAAACTTCATCAATCAAATTAATTCAATTCAATTTCAAATCATTTTATCCTCGCTTCTTTATATAGATGCATAGAGATACAACACTGACGAAATATAGTCGAAATAATAATCATGATATATAGTGATATTAGTATCAGTAGCAATTAGTATCAAATTCTCTATTCTAGTATCAAATTCTAGTATCAAAACAATATTCAACAATAATATAAATGGTATCAAATGTAGGAAATGATATTTTTTCATTTGTTATTCATCTAAATTTTGCAGTTACATTCCAAAAATTTAAATTTAAATTCCAAATTTAGGTATATTGAAGATTTAAAAGGCCCGCGTAAGACAATGTCTTGTGTGCGGGCTGTCTAAAAAAAAAGAATACGGTTCATAATCTATACTATTTACGGAGAAACAACATAAAAAAGAAACAATTGCAAGAACAATCAATAATATTACAATATTGATTATGATTATTCATACATCAATCCTATTTTGTATATTTCATCAAGTTGAGAAGCCATAACCATGATCATAATCTATATTCAAACCAAAATCAATCAGAATTTTTAACCGATGATTGTTGTAGTAGGAAACACAGCTTATATTCAGAGCAAACATCCGAAACAATATATTCGTGATAAATCGACAAGTGAATGCATCCCATTTATAATCAATATTATTATAACAGTTTATCCTATTTCCATGAAACTCATCAAACATTATTTTCCTGACAACATCTCAAAATTTGAATGTTTTCAGAAAGAATATTTTTAATGCTAAGCTTTTTTTGTCTTGTACTCTTATAAGCGTATTTTCAAAATTTCTCCAACAATTTCTCAAAACTTGGGAGAGCGATTGTTACTCACTACAAGCTCCAAGTTGGAGGGTCCACTATCCAGTGAAAGAGGTTTTGTGCATTGAATCAGTCTTTCGAACGAAAAATGAATGAAAAATAATAATAATAAAAGAAGAAAGTCCCATTATTGTCAATTACTCAGCTTGAATAATAGGTCTACATCAACTCTTGAAATGAAATATGACCCCAAAAATCCATGTTTTTCCGATAAAATGGCAGATACTTGAAAGACATCACAAACCTGAATTCAGATTTCAATTAATAATGACTATATTTATATCTCAAATTCGAGAGAAAACTAGAAATCATCATCTCAATTACAGAAATTACGATTAATGTTTTTGTCCTCCAGAGACCATGAGTCGTGACGTAGGCCACACCGATTCTATCTAGAAACATAAATAAAACCAAATTATATCCACGTCATGACTCAGAAAAGGGGCGGGGTCCTGGAGGACAAATGAATAAATCATAGTTTCTGAAATAAAGAAGATGATTTTTAGTTTTCTCCAAAATGGTGTGAGTAGATATCGTCAGTGTTCCTCGAGGTCAAGTTTCAGGGTTATGATTTCCTTTAACAACGATAAAATCTTCTGACAATGCCCAAAACGACATGAAGGTCCTTGCTGAAACTCATATAACAAGGGCTATAAAAATTCCCCATACAATATGTTGCTGTCTCCTTTAAAGCCGCCTCGGCCTAGCTGAAACTTGCTGATAACAATATTACGGTATGTCATGTTTCAGAACGGAAAGTGGAACGGATTGATTGCCGACCTGATCAACCGCAAAACGGACATGGTGATGACGTCACTCATGATTAACTCCGAGCGAGAAGCGGTGGTGGACTTCACGGTCCCCTACATGGAGACCGGCATTGCTATTGTCGTATCGAAACGTACCGGTATTATTTCACCCACGGCCTTCTTAGGTACGTTCTTCCTTTACTCGTTGTGTATCATCAATTCGCAATGTAGTGATACCAACAGACTTCATCATAATATAAAGAAGTTTTACCCACTCTCATACAAATAACATGACCGATATGTGTGCTTTCTCGTGGACAAATCAGAGCCAATTTTCCGGTTGACTGTCGCGATTCAGCGACTCCCTTGTGAACTAGATGTAGATTAGAGTGGCTACGGTACGGGTGACATTGTTGAACTTACAGAATCTATAATTTTCATTTGAAACAAATATTCCTGCTAGCATAATTATTTACTGAGCTGTGTGTAATTTGGTATAAAATCCTCAGTTTCGCTAGCAGCAAGTGGAACATGGACGAAGATTCTTACCCCGGAATACTTGACTTTGAAGACGCGAGTGGGGAAACCATCTTATTATCATAATAATATCTGTTGGTATCACTACCACTAAAGTGTTCACTCTTGCTATACAGAAATGAACAAGTCATAACAACAAGATGGTCGATTACCACGTGGTATATTGTTTCAGAACCGTTCGACACGGCCTCTTGGATGTTGGTAGGGGTCGTCGCGATCCAAGCGGCTGCCTTCAACATCTTTCTGTTCGAGTGGCTAAGCCCATCAGGGTTTGATATGAAAGTACGTGATAATGTAGGTATTGAGTTGAATTATCAGTATTTATCTTCTGTCAATCTGTCACGTGATCGGTGTTTCTACTAAATCAAGTGCGTAAATCAATTTAATTTAAATAAATATGAAATAAGATTGCACGTTGATGGATGAGCGAGATACAAAGACTTCTGTATTCTGTTACATGGATATATTCTTTTTGGTGAATAGAAATGTCTCTGTTGTTGACTTTCATACAAATGGTGACTTATTACATGATTAACATTGGCATCTTATTTGTCATCATATGAATTTGAAACCGTTATATTTCTACTAAATGTTCAAAGTAAAGTTCAATATTCAATATTAATTGAGACTAGAAAAATGACGAGAAAAATACTCGACTTTCATGTGAAATGGTGATTCAATTGATTCTGTGAGAATGGAAAAACCGAGAAAATTTACACACTCCCGTGATTTGGATTCAAGTATACTTGTTCAAATATAAAACAAGTCATTGCATTGGTACAATATTAGTTTTAGATGGTGAATTTCTTCTTCAATTCACACGATCATAGAGTACTGTTGATAATTTAAAAAGAAAAAAAAGAAAAAAATTAGTGAATTAAAATCGATCATTTTGCGAGATAGTCAACTAACGACACATATTTCGAGTTACTTGAAAAACAGTTGGACACTCGTTAACTAAAACTGTCATTATGAACTCAGCATGGAGAAGAGAAATCTACAAGAAGAGAATCTATACATGATATGAATACAGAATGCCGATATTATATTTAAACTGTGCCTAAAGCAATAATAATTAAAAAATACGAAATTATTGAAAAAAATAAATTGATATACAATCCATTAAATTTGTCGATAAATCCATCCGTAGTATATTTGTTGAATATTTGTCAATTACTAGACGTTTGCATGGAAAGCTAATGACCCAAATGATTCTCAGATGCTTCAAATTAACATATAAATAACCGCGATATGTAAATGAAAGAATATAAAAATTATCACAATAATAATAACCGTAATTAAACTCGGCCATCCAATAACAGAAGAATAATAATATATGACTTGTGTATTCAACAAGTAATATAATATTATGATGATACTCTAGTACTTATATAAGTTATTATCATTATATCATTCACATTCCAATCAACACATATTCATTTCTACAACTATGAATAAGAAGCATTCTCATTCCATCATCATCTTTCATGAATGGTAAAATTAATGTAGAGAATAACTTTTGTCAACTTTAAAAAAAACGTCCCAATTATCAAACGTATCATGGATTACGGGCCACGTCCGAGTTGAAGTTCTCTTTTGCTCATCATTTCCGGTGAAAGCATAACGTAATTTCATTTTACCATTCAGATAGATTTCATCCGAGTTGTACAAAGTTGAAGACATTGGTTCGATACTTGATTCTATTGTTGATGGTTTCAATTATTGTACCGCTCGTCAAGCCATTACACTGGTGATTGGGTGTTGCGCGTTTTCCACACTCGTACTTCAGACCCTTAACCTAGATAAAGTCGTGAAAAGCTTGGTATTTAAGAGTCGATGGAAGTCGATTAAGCGATCAGTTTTTTGTGATGATTTTTGAAAAGTATGAGACATCCCGATTTCAATACAGATTAAATACATATATACTTCATACTTTTAGATGGTATAAGTACATTAAGCGCAAAGAGCTAAAAAAAACGAAAAATTTAGCTGAAAGCCTATACTAGGCCTATATGCTTGAAAAGTATGCAACATTGGTTATATAGTTAGATCTTATAACATCTTGAAAGTGTTTGAAATATCTGTGTTTACTCTGTATTATAATTTGAATATCTCATACTGTTCAAAAATCTTCACAAAAAAGTGACATTTCGCTATCCGACTTACATGGACTCTTGAATGCAAATCGCATAGAACATTGATTTATAATTCAAGAACTAGTTGTAAATAACTTGACTTCAGAGCTTTGTTTAGTTTCAATCAACTGGGAATATAATTACACCAACTAATAATCATGGAAATCGCGTCTCCAATTGGTGCATGTGTGTCTAATTGCTCATTCTGAAAATGATTCACCCTATTGAATATGACAATGAGACAAATTCATATCATATTTTCATAGTACAGTATAATATGATGTTCATAAATGAACTAATTTCACAGATGCATACATATACTAGATATTCTAACAGCGTATTGGAGCATGTATGATGAAACATTTCAACATTGATGAAGCATCTCATAATTTTATATGGGATCAAAATCCTTATATACGATATAAATATAGATATTAATGCTCAGTTGTGACCAAGATGCATTGAGGGTTGCGTTGGTTTGCCGGTTGGGAATTAAACTCTGATTAACATGATTATAAATACGGGGAGCACGCACTGATTTGCAGGGAGAAAATCCGATTGATTTGATGATCTTTTGTTGATAACTGATTCCTTGACTGTCTGTACAATAGAATTAATCTGTTATAAAACAGTTTTGGTCCTCAACGTCAACATTCCATCAGAATAATCTTAAATTGTCACCTCGATAGATTTCTTGTTGAATAATGCATCTTCCAAGTCTTAATCGTTATTTTGATCATTGGTTGCTGAACAACAGATACAATATCATTTTATGGTACGGATAACATGATACATGATTGATGTTTTGAAAAATCATTGACTCAAACCCACGCCCTACTCGAACTCAGTTTCCAGAGAAATACCTTGGCTTCGTGCAATAGTTATGATATTCGAATGACATCTCAACGCTTGAACTAGATTTTCATGAATAATTACTATATATTTTGTTTCTATTATTTTAGAAAAAACTAGACATCATCTCAATTTCAAAATTTTCATTATGTGTCCAAAGAATCTGAGTCATGACGTGAGCATTGAGATTCTGTATATAAACATCAATTGAATCAATTACCTGGTGTCTATCACTACTCAGAAAAAGGGCATGATCCATAAATAAATAAATACAGATATGAATTAATTATAATTTCTGAAATTGAGATGGTGATTTCTAGTTTTCTCTTAAATTGGACGAATTAATATCGTCGTTATTCAGTGAAATCTAATTTCAGGATTGGGATGTCGTTTAAGAGATTCAACTTGTACTTCATGTAGTTAACCCAGTTCTCACTAGCTGTGTTGAACAATCTTCCTTGTGATTGTTGTGATTAATCTGATTGTTTTGTTTACTAGCAAGTGGCTCCCTCACCGACACATCGCTTCTCCTTGTTTCGGACTTATTGGTTAGTTTGGGCGGTGCTGTTCCAAGCGGCGGTACATGTAGACTCACCACGTGGTTTCACGGCCAGGTAAATCACATATTGATACTTCTAGAAACTCAACAATATATATAGGAAAATGGAAAATAGAACATGTTGAGCGTTTTGAAATGAATTTATATTGTGTAAGCTCGCAAATATTTTCAGTTTTGTATTCCAATTTGTCTTCGATGTATGTTGTTTTTTTCCTTAAAGAACATCAAAACCGTGAAACTGGATTTTATCGAATGATGACGATATGTGTTTTTCTAATTTCAGAGAAGTCTATAAATCATCATCTCAATTCCAGAAATTTTAATTAGTTTTTGGACCTTCAAAGACCATGAGACATGACGTGAGCAGTACCGATCCTGTATGGAAACATAAACAGAATCGAGTAATGTCTACGTCACGACACAGATAAAGGACCAGTTCCTGGAAGACAAATAAATTATTTATAATTTGTGAAATTGAGATTTTGATTTCTAGTTTTCACTAGAAATTATTGAAACGGATATCATCATGACTCATTAAAACTTATTTGCAGGCTTGTCATGTCCTGAATGAATGAATATTAGGGTTTTAAGGCGCATCGACAGCGAGGTCATTTCCTTTGATGTTTTCACCAATAACTAGTTCATTTGGGAATACGAGGAGTGTTCATATTATTTTTTTCATCAATGTGCTCTTGCCATGTTTCAAAAATTGATATTTTACAGTATTCTAAACCATCTTGTGTAAATGAAATATATTTAATAATCACAGAACAATGAATCAATATTTATCAGTGACAAGAGTCTAGCCACCCTAGGATCGACCTCACCACTATATAGCGCTGTTTCACTTGCATTGTTCACTTTTCACGACACTACTAGCTCTTCAGTTGAAACCTTACTGCAACAATAAGAAGTGCCTTTTGGACTCAAGAGCTACCAAAGAGCGCATTTAGCCTTTACTTCCATTTCGGGCTTCAATAATCTACTAAAAAGTCACCAAAGCACACTCCCAACGCTTCTGGTGTAGGCACTCTAGATTACTGGTATATATTGTATGTTTTCAAATGCTAATGTTCTGACCCAGTCAGACAACACTTTCATGTAAACCATAATACAAAAATATGATTCATAATTCCAATTTAATTGGCGAATACTATTTTATTCCCATCTATCGTTTCGTTGCAATTTCGTCTCACACTTAATTCAGCAACTCGTCTTGCCATACCTTCAAAGTTGAAAGCTGTTCTCTAAAAGAAATGGAGAAATAGATATGAGTGCTCTCTTCATCTCTGCTGAAATGTCCATAGCGTATACATTCAGCGGTCTTCAAATATGAATGTGGTTTTTTCCGTTAGAAACAACTAAAACCCACAGAAATTGATGTTGCCCGCCGCGAAGTATATATAATAGGAGGCTATTCCATATTTTCATATCTTCTATCGAAACATATCTTGTATTGCCATCCCGATGTTGCTTCCAATTGGGTTTATAAACAAGAATAATTGCATGGTATTATGAAGAAAGACACTTTCAATGTCGAGTCTAGAAGTGAATAACCCATTCACTAAAATATATCAATGAAGAATTTGTCTCAGATAAAAATCAGTTTGAAAAGGTTCACATCAAGATAAAAATCGATGTGAAAAAATGAATAAGAGCAGTATTATAACGATTTGTATATTACGCTTCACATTATTCTCTCTCAATTTTTTTTAGCTGGCTGATAATTTCGTAAAATAGTTCGATAATGAAAAAAAAAAGAGTATGTGTGTCTCACATATATTCGAGTCGGATTTATTTCAACTCCATTTCTACTCAAACTCGTGGCTCAAGTTAGGGAATTAATAAAAATTCGGCATCCTCATGATATTTTTTAAATTAGATATATCTATCATACAGTTAGTCATTTCAATATAACGACGCGTTTAGAGAAAACTTGACTATTCACTGGATATATTTAACCACAGAAAAAACATGAGAATATTACATTTTAATAGCTTTTAAATTTCAACTGATAACAACTCATCTTATATGTAATACACAGTTTGTATAAAACATAACCAGGAGATTAACGTATTGTTGTTGAACTAAAGGAATTATGAACACACCTTCAATTGACAGTTTACGTCACAAAGAGCTGTTGGATAAGACAAAGCATGAGCTCGTCTCGCAAGAGGCGCGTTGTTTGAACAATGTGATGAGGTGGTGTAACTAAGTCAGCTTCTAACCGTTATTAATTATTAGCGCCGTGAAGCAGAAATTATCGTGGCATATAAACCGTGACTCTATTACTCATATTATTAGAAAATGATTGGAAAACAAATTAAAAAGAAAATTACTCATTGGATAAGCGAAGCGAAGACTCAATTTCACCATACCCGAGAAAAATGTACTTTTTTTTCGCGCTCTACAGGTCAAACAAAGATCCAAAATCAGTTGAAACTTGGCATACACAAAGTCATTATCTAGCTCGATACTGTATAGTTCTGAGGCACAATCGGTCGAACCACTTTTGAGAAAACTTATTTCAAAGTTTTCAAAAATCCTAGAAGAATAACCTAGAAGAAAAAATTCGTGAAAAATATTTCATCCGAGAGAATTCAAATCCTCAGGAAATCTCAATATAATAATGATACACATCATTCCAAACTTTCACTCAAATCGGATCAGCCGTTCTGATGTAAAAAAATATATAATATAATTTGTGTAAATCATTCAATACACATAATAAATCATTCAATATCTTAATAGCTCATCAATCATTCATTCGACGCCAATAGATCCCAATTATCACTACAGTACGTCGTTGAACCTAATATGATTCATGAATGAATAAATGAATAAATAAGATAAGTTATGGAGTGTAACAATTTGGAATTCATTTCGACAGATGGATGACAAACGTGTGGGCAATGTTCGCCGTCGTCTTCCTCGCTATCTACACTGCGAACCTAGCGGCCTTCATGATTACCAGAGAGGAGTTCCACGAATTCAGCGGCGTTGACGACCACAGGGTAAATTTATATAAAACAGCACGAAAAGAAGAAATTCAATGATTCTTCCAGTTTGGAATCACTATTTGATATACGAATAGATAAATGTTGGATGTTTGAAATTTACAATGATTTTCTCTCCATTTCCTGGGTTGGTAGACTGATAGACTGACTGATTATACTGATTAAACTGATTTTTCTCTACATTATCTCCATTCCCTTCTAACCTCTAGAACTTTATTACATCTTCCGACTGCTAGAAAGCGCGACTACTAGAGTGTTGAATTGTGTATTGTGATTGACTATCGGCCAGCCCATTTGTCGCTCTTTCTAGCAATCGGAAGACGTATTAATATCGAACATAGGCGAGAAATTTTGAGGTAAGCAGAGAGATTTCAGTTATGTTTCACTATAAGCGTGGAGTGTCTTTGTAGTGTATATTTCGTCCATGTTTGTAAGTAGAATATACGTCAGTTCTGGAAGATTACTAGTACTTCTGTTCGCATTACTGTCGAGTCAAACGTTTGATGTCGGAGATTCATACGCACAAACAGCCTTGACCTTTTAATCCGTCGCTAACAATGTAACTAATTAAGTACCACTACCATTTTAATCCCATGAGCTCCTCACAGTGTTCCGAGATCCGAGTGATTCGTAAGATTTAATCAAAGACACTAATTGATCTAATTAACGTAATTAGATATCATCATACGTTGATCAGGTTCTTGAAGACTTAGAATATGAGCTTGCTGAAGAGGAGTATTAGAGAAGGGAAAAATCAACAAGTCAAATATCAAGAAATGTATTTCGTATTCGTGAGCCTATATCAGGTGAGATAGTTCAGTGGGCTTGGGTGTCCATTGACAAACATAAGCATCTCCACTCCTATATTCTATATGAATATATAATTATATCTGCATATTCATATATATTCATATATACATATATATGATATACTTTAATATTTATATTCCTATACTATAATTTTGCAATCTGTTGAATGAGGTATATTATATCCAACTATTTCTTTTGATTGATTGAAATAGTATTTATTTGCAATTGTATCAAGTGTACATTCAAAAGGGCGAGGTACGGTCTAGTGACCGCTCTTCCACCTAACTTTAACTTCCACCTTTACTTCATAAGAGAGAACAACATGAATGATGATTGCAAATTGACGGTTGACATTTTGGTAGCAACTGCTACAGGCTTTTTTCAAGTAATAAATGACAAACAATAGTTACCATAGCAATACAGCAAACTGGTGGACCATAAAATGATCTGATTGATCAATTCCAACCGGTGAACATTTTTGTCTGTTTCTTTTAATAATGGGTGACGTCATTTGACAGAAGCCTATAGATCAACTCGTGAAAGTTGCAGGTATACATAGCTAGTACTTAGTAGTAATCCAAAGTACTGAAAAACCGCCATCACACATCCAATGCATTCACACAAAAATGGCAGCTTTCAACTCACAAGATGTATAGAAGGAGTTTCGTGTCTTCAAGACTCACCAATATGCCACAACATTTTCGCTGTATTCAAACCAACATAACGAAACAATACCTCTGCCCCACAGATGCGGAAGGTTTGAAGATTAGGTCTATCTAATCTAATATCTTCTGATTACATATTGACCAGCTGGGAAAATAACTTTGTATCAAATTTCGAAATTGATAATAATAAAAATAAATATATAATATACTCAGAACAATATTTTTCAACTTGATATCCCTTGCAGTTTAATAATACTATCAAGTTTTCTTAGGGTCAATTTTATCTACCTCGGATGAGCCAAAGTTCAGTTAGTTAAAGTTTTGACCTCCTTGAATATCTTTTCCACTAATCCTCGATTAAAGAAAAATCCTCAGATCAGTACATCGATAAAACCTATCCTAACACTCTGAATACGATGAATTCTCAATGTGAACATTTGTATGTATGTAATAAATGATACATCAATTTATTTTTGTGTATGAACGTGTTTTGTCACAGCTAGCTAAGCCGTTCAGTCACAAACCGATGTACAAGTTTGGTACGATCCCTTGGAGTCACACAGACTCGACATTGAACCGCTACTTCAAGGAAATGCACACCTACATGCGAACACACAACCGATCCACAGTCAACGACGGCATTGAGGCAGTCATCGCCAAGTAAGTGACATGTGAACAACATTTTTATTAGAATTTTTCATATATTTTAACAATATTGTAGAAATAGTAAAGGATTAATGGAAAAAGTTCTGGAAAGTCCTACGGAAATGATATTAGAAATGGGATAGCAATCTTTGGAGGAAAGGAGAAGAGTAGATAGGCTGATTAAGTGTTTTAGAGCTAGACAGGGGAAAGGTGGCTGTGGGGAGTCGAGTGCTATGATTGAAAAGGACGAGTCGAAGTTTATGAGAAGAGACAGGCACCGGGAACATGTGGTGGGATGTTCTGTCAATGAAGACAGATATCGGGAAATATTTATTTTTGACGAGGACCGGTGAAAAATGGAATAAGCTGACTAAAAGAGTGTTTGAGGGCGGAGAGAATTGACAGCAACGGAATTCAAAAAGAGGAAAGATGACCAAAAGATGGGTCAAATATTGAATTGACACAAAAAAAATTCCACATTATTCAGTTCAACTTCAAATTTATGACCTATAAATCATGAATTTTCTCAAAATCAGCTTGAAATCAGAATATTGATTATAGAATGCATATTTTAGTTGAATCAGGTCTATATTTCGACACATGATTTCAATGAACTTATACTTTGGCATTATATCGATTGGAAAGATTTTCTTTGTTTGAAGAAGGAAATGACAGATATTAAATTGATTTTTTAGAAAAATATGAAACTATTGTAGAGTCGGTTCTTCGTGAGTGTATCTTATCAAAACGATGTTTTTCACAAATGTTTTTCCATTTTTTTTTATTTTCCATAAAATTCAATATATAAAGCAGCCAGTAAGGAATCTACTATATGAAATTTCAAACTGGAAAATCATAAATTGATAAGTAAATATCAGAATTATAGATCGCCTCGAAATAAACGTAACTAAAATGAAAAATATATTTTGGTGGAATGACCAGGTTCTCATAACACGATATCTCAAATAACAAGTCACCCTATGTTACTCTCATTTTTGAAAAATAAACTTTCATGATGATGAAAGCGTCCACTTATCGCCTCCAACATGAGTGTCATTAAAAAACATATATGTTTTGGTGGAGGTGCCATGTTTTCATAACATCGTCGTCAAATTACAATTCATCGTCGCTTACTTTTATCGACATCAATAATGAGAAAAAATTGATCTCATACTGGTGATAATCAAAATATATCATCACAAAAGTATAAATTATAAAATTATAAAACCGACAAATGAAAAAACTTGTATACATCATGTTTCTATTGTAGCTGATGATAATTGACGATAAGGATATTTCTTTACTACAAACAGCAACTTCATTCAGGGGGAACCAAAATCAACACGAAAATGTGAGACACTAACCTTGCTGTATACGATAGATGTATCGAGGTATTAATGAGCAGATGATGAATCAATTATTCAATTAAATAATTATTTTTTATTTCATCTAATCATTTTCATCATTTCATTTTTCAATTTTTATCATCATTAAATAATTATTCAACTCATCATTTTAAATTAATCAATTGTGTAATTTTTGGGAATAGTTATTTTTTATTACACAAATAAAACTTGTGCTTCATGCGTGATTCGAACTCTACTTCACATCAATTTCCCCAAAAGTCTCAAAACTAACCGAACCAGTAGACCAACCCATTTACTCCTTTTAGAATCTCATTTTGATACTTTTCTGTTCAGCGAACTGGATGCTTTCATCTACGACGGAACCGTATTGGACTACCTGGTTGCCCAGGACGAGGACTGTCGCCTCCTGACTGTCGGCTCCTGGTACGCAATGACGGGATACGGTCTGGCTTTCCCGCGCAACTCCAAGTACGTCGAGATGTTCAACAAGAGACTCCTGGACTTCAGGGAGAACGGTAGGAACGGACAAAACTGCCTTCTAATACGCTTGACACCATCTTAATACACATTGTCATTCAAAGATTAGATTCTAAGTGTGTATGAGGATCGATTGGGAGAAATATCCGTTTTTGTATTATGACATTTGAAAGGTCAGCATATAAAATGAAATGGAAAACTATACATACAACTTGATTTTGTGACTATTGTGCCCTGCTTGCCTAGTTCATCTATTGATTATTGAAACTGTCTAAAGACACTCATCGTATTTTTAGTATTACTCAAAACACATAATGCATATTTTGAGAAATTACGAGAAATTTTCACATAACAAACCTCCGCTTTAAAACACATAGTATGCATTTTGAGAAATTACAAGACATTTTCACATAAAAAAGCTCCATCCCCAAAGGAACTTTCATATTTCCAAAAACTTATCGAAGACATAACCAAGACCTTCATCTTTCATGGACACAAGTCCAGTCCTAGAATCCAGATCATCATTTCACGTGGTATGTCAGTTACGATAAGAACCTTGTTCCCTATGTACCCACAGGAAACTTGGAACGTCTCCGCCGCTACTGGATGACGGGCACCTGTAAGCCTGGCAAACAGGAACACAAGCACAGCGACCCTCTCGCCCTCGAACAGTTCTTATCGGCGTTCCTTCTGCTCATGTCCGGCATCCTGCTAGCCGCTCTGCTCCTCTTCCTCGAGCACTTGTACTTTAAGTACGTGCGACACCACCTGGCTAAGACGGACAGGGGCAACTGTTGCGCCCTCATCAGCCTCGTGAGTCAAGTAAAACAAGGAACACATTACAATCTTACAGTCACGTGGCGTGTTATTGGTGTGTAGTTGCACAATCTGACTTGGTTGCTATGCGACGCGGTTGTTACATTTGAGGAGTTTTGTTTTTTGTGTTTCTTACAATCGTGTTGCGTCGGGAAAACATTCGAACAAGAAATTTTTCAATTTTATTTTTCAATGAATTGAAGTACATTCAAAATTTGTATCATTATTGTGACAACGACTGCGTGTCTATTTTGTCACTATTTCACATTATAGTCACTTAAATAATATTCTATTTATATGAAATTAATCAGATAAGAATATATATTATTCTTCGTTGAAGTATCCAGTCAGCCGAATGAAGTGTTGTAGTTATAACTAATTGTTCGATATATGGAAATTCAATTCATGAATAGTAAAAAATGGAATTGGAATAGTTTTCATTCAAATTAATTATAACTGAATATTTATATGATATATGATGAATGATAAAATAGAATAGAGATCCGAATCTTATTCATATTTCTCAATGCAACATATATTAGTTAATATATTTTGTTTCAAAATGAAATTGGTATTGAAATATTATTATAGATTCTTGAAAGTTACACACTTTTTGAATATTTTGATTACTTCCAAATACTAGTTCGATCTGGACACAAAAATATAATTAATGGATAGGAATAAGAATTAAACCCGTGTTGTTTGAATGATTATCCGATGAAATTGATTGTTGGCGAGAAGGAAAGACAAAAGCTTCAATGTAGACTGAGTCAGATTCTACTCTTTGTTATCATATTATACTCGTTTTATACAACAAATGTACTATACAATAATCCCTTTATTTCACACCTACTATTACTATGACTTACCATAAATCAGAGACCGATTTTAAATTTATTTTTTGTTTTTATTTACATCAAAACTTGATAACAGAACGTATTATTCCTTAATTGAGACTATGGATGAAAGTAGGGTCCTTTAGACTAAGCACCACAGAGGTTATTTTATCTCCCTATTTTAACTATTTTGAATATAAAGCAATGAAGTTTGACACTATGACTGCGCTTTCTGTGACCTCACTCTTTCACCACAGATATAAGTATTTCAGTTTCCAAAAGTCCGGAACACATTATAAAATATTATAAATGATTTCAAATTATGCAACAAGCAGCATTACGCTTCACTTATCCCAGATTCTAGTTTATGTCCTCACGGTTCATAGGCCCCACCTATGAAACTCATCCAACAACATTTGCTTGCATAAATACTGAAATCTTTCAGGAGTCGGATCCGAAGAAGCGAAATATTTTATTGTTAGTAATAACTTTGAAAAAGTATGAAATTTCAAAATTCCAATAAGATGAAAAATGATATGCGTTAAAATCGTCTACAATGAATCATTAAAGATTTTCAGATTGAACCTAGCCACATTTATAATTAAATTCATTCAAGAAAATTATAAGTTGGAAATTGAATAGTGATTCTGAAATTAGTGAAAGAGATCTTTTTTCTTAGTAATACAATTTTCAAAACTTTTACAGTTCATGAGCTATCAGCAGAAAACTTGTATGTCGCTAAATTGACTCACAGCATTGAGAAATAGATTCATCAAAAAATATTTTAATAAAAAGTGGTGAATTTTATCAAATTATACAATAGTTAAATCTCATATCGCTGATAAAATATAATTATGAATTATTCCGATAAATATAAATCAATATTATTTTTCGTACACTTTTCCAAACTAGTTTCTCCGTTGTCTAAATCGAGTATAATAAAGACTCGGTACCCCTGCTCGTTCAGTGATTACCACTAGCGATCAGGGGTGTCGTAACTACAACGAGTAATATGTTGAGACATCGAGGTTGACTTCGGCGTCTGTAGGTTGACAATTCAATAAATTCGTATCACAACTAGGTTGTACAACCCTCTGTGCCAAGCGCTTTATGTATTTATTCTCAACGGAAATGTTGACTTTCTATTTTTCGATCCCCGATGGGGTTAGACCTACATGTCAAAAATTGACCAAATATCAGAAGTAGGCCTACCTTTTTTCACTATCCATGTTAAAAATCCTATGTTGAAAGTATTAAAATCAATCTCCAAACCATATTGAAAATATTTATTTTCTGGCTATTTCACAATACTTCTTCTGTAATTATATAAGCGTGGCGAAGACTTCCATTTCACTCACGGGAATAAATCGGGCTTGTTTTTTTTTGTGAGGAGTTCGGCAGTTTTGGTTGAACCAATCAAACGTTCCCAACCTAATTGTGATACGACTTTTACGAATGTATATCATTGTTTTAGACTGACTTTAACATGACCCGAAATACCCCAAAAAAACAATAACAGTAATATACTACTATTTTGTTGAGTCTTTGAATACAACACACAACTGAAATCACTTTACTGATATTTATTATTTCGATAGTATGAGAAGTGAAATAAGGTTCATTTCCAAGTAAAATGATCTGGAGACATATATCAGTTTTTTGGGTTATAACCTTTCAATGTTTGGAAATATCAAAAGTAATACAGGAGAGACACAGATATTTTCAATTTCTATGAATATGAATTGGTTTGCATACAATCCATTACGTCTTAATTAATACGTCTATTACGTATACTACGTCATAAATAATGGCATGTAATGTTCAAACGTATATAGCTGAAAGAACATTTTGTAGTTGTATATTTGGAAGAATTGGTGATCATCATTTTTGTTTGAACAAATTATACATTAATTTATATATTCGATAGAAAAATTGCGAGCTATGATCAAATTAACCTGAGCAAAAGGTTAAAAAATGGAGATCGAGCACAATTCAACAATGTCATTTGTATAGTATTACATTGTTGAGATTTTTTCGTAACCATTCGTCGGCCATATTGCGAATGAAGACACACTCCGCTGTTTTTTTTTCTGCTCAGAACTTCATCTGTGCTTCTTATATTGTTATCATTTGAAATTTCCAATCGTTCAATTATTATAACCAATGAAATTTAATTTCTCAAAATTAATTTCAGTATTGTCTTTTAACACGACCATACCAACTTTGTCATGTATGAAGATTTTAGTTTCGACTTCGGTCGTCAATATTTACTGAATTAAGATGGAATTGGTAAGATATAATCTTACTTCTTCTTTAATTAAACAGATCATCAGTAAAACAATCATCAGCTGAATACTAATTTTGAAATATCGTCAGTAATATAGCTAGAATAGATTTTTTCAAAGGACAAGGAAAAGAAAAGAGGAATTTGTTTCACTTAACAAATTTTGTTATTGGCTACTATTCAGTAATTCAAATTACATATTTCATAGTTATTACATATTTCAGTTTTCTGTACTTTCAGATGTACATACTTTTTTGATCGTCGATATTTTAATCGAGACTTGTGATCACCTCAGAACGCTGTGAATCACACTAATATAGTTTGATCAAAGTTTAAAAGGTTATTTCTTCCAACTTTTTCGTCATGAGGTTTTTACAACTTGAAATGAAAGATTTTCGGTAGAAAAATCACTCAAACTATATTGAAATTGATGACCTGCACTATTGTCAATCACAGCTAGTGTATGTAAATGTTTTTGATTTCATCTTTTTAAACCACAGATAAGCCTGATGTGGCTTAGTGACCGAGAGTTAAATTGCATTACGAATATCATATAATCTAATTTGTGACATTAAAAAAAAAAAATAATAACGTTCCATATCAATGAAGTGATTTCATGTAGAAAAAAGTAAGTAAAAATCATCAGTCATTCAAAATAAAATAAAAATGTTTCGAAAATACTGAAAGATTACTTTTCTGTTTTCCTTGTCCTTCAATCTCTAGCTTGCAATGATACTCATCTAAATACACATTATTCTCATCTTGAGGTCGATGTAGATTTTCTTCAAAGTAATTTCTCGCCTGAATTAATGATATTATTCCTGGGTGTAAAAGGTCAAGATAAGTCCTTATACTGCAATGCTGAGCTCGTTAACATAATTTTCTTTGTTACGTAGTGAGCTAATTGGGTAGAATGTTTGCCAATAGACAATACACATCTTAGATTTGTATTACAGTATTCAAATGCTATCAATGTTGCTCAAAATTTGTTTCGTATTTATTAGTTATCTGTTAGAAACTGTTATTGCTCGATTCAAGTGCTAATTCAAATGGACTGATTACATTTTCCCGAATTTGTTTCAACCCATTTATTCAAAATTCATATCAATATACATCAGCAATTTATACACAGTCATATTTGAGACGAATATAATATATATATGTATATTTATATATATATATATATATATATATATATATATATATATATATATATGTGTGTATATATATATATATATATATATATATATATATATATATATATATATATATATATATATATATATATATATGTATATATATCATTAATCCATCTCTTAACTCTTTCTTTATTCCTATGCCGATAACATTAGAAATAGTCACTAATCATGATTTCACATTCAATAAATAACAACTTATTTGAATATTCAACTTTTCCCTAAGTAAATGGTGGAATGGTAATAGGAACAATCAGTGTATTTTATATCAACACACAATATATATATATATATATATACAAATATATATATATTTTTTTTTTCTCTCATGAATTGATCTGATAGAATCTTGTATACAATAACACAATGCCATTGGAATAAACGTTGTACAGATTTGTCAAGCAATGTTTGTTTTGATATCAACTCTATCACTTGGCCATCTTGGTTCATATTATTTGTAGCAATTTTTCAAACTTCTACACCTTGATCATTTAAAATACTGAATGCAAGATCAATTTTGAAAGTTATCACCATTGAATTTCATTTCTTCAAATAAATGCTATGTATTATTGTGATGAGAATGAATTCTAATTTTTTAGAACCTCACTCGCTTGTTCCAATAATAAACATGTACAGCGTTTTTCTTTTCATCGAGAGTCAAAATGATAATTATTAAAAACTCATTTGATTGCTAGCTGAATTGTATCGAAGCTGTACTGTACAATATGAATAGGTCTACATTTTTTTTTCAAATCTATAATTTTATAATCAACCTTCAAAAATTTAAATTGAAAGTTAATATTCAATACGGTATACCTATTTCCACAGTACAGTAGAAATGTTCGGATACTAACTGATAACTATTTCACATTCTTGTTCTCAACGGCATTGAGTCGATAAAGCAGGTCTCCCTTTATCGACATGGCTTTTTTAACGCCCCCCCTCATAAAAGAAGCTTTGCGTATGTGTTGGTGTTTTGTGCAACAGAGTATGGGCAAGTCACTGACGTTCAGAGGGGCCGTGTTCGAAGCGCAAGACATACTGAGGAATCACAGGTGCCGTGACCCGATCTGTGACACACACCTGTGGAAGGTCAAGCATGAACTGGATTTGGCAAGAATGAAAATCAAGCAGCTGCAAAAGGATCTAGACTCGAATGGTATCAAACCATCAACAAGGTAACAATATTATCTCAATCCAAATCAGGTCACTCTCTTTTTGTTTGTTTGTTTCATTGTTTTATTGTGAGTGCTTTGCAGGTTGCAAGTCAAAATTGGTCCACATAAAACTTTTGCTCATCTTGGCTAGATCTCAAAAGTGTATAGTTTTTCGTATCAATCAGCAGAATAGATTTTGAGAAATCTATTATAGACATTTCAAAAATACCCACAAAACTATATCCAAAAAATCCGAAAAAATAAGAATATTCTCTTCCATTTTTTTTCAATTTTGTAAGAACAGCAATGGCGAAATCGTTTGATAACTTTCACAAAAATAGTGTGAACTGTTTCAAAGATAACGAAATATCAGATATTTTCTCACTTTTTCTTTCAATTTGTTCGAGATCTTTCTTCAAACGCCACAATTGTATACGTCAATTCAAATTCAATCTGAAATGATATTTTCTCTTGAAATGGTTCATGTATCAAAATTATGAAGATATGTAATAATGTGGATCATTATTGTAAACTCAATGGAATCTTGTTTTTTCGAATTCTTTATATTTCTCTACTCTACTATTATCTCATGCTGATGTTGTTGTTGTTGTTTCCTTGTCAGATATCTCAGCAGTCCTGAGATTCTCATAGCACGTGACATGACCAGGAATCACGTGACATCTACTGAGTTCTCCACAGGCTTCCAACCAGGCGGACAACAGTTCAGGTCAGACTTACTTTACCAACGTTCACAAAATAGAAAATACCACCTTTTTTTGTTGATGTTTCAAAATGAAAAACCATGTTACGTAGTTTCAAAACCGAGTTTGAACTATTTTATTGTAATAGATTAGTTACTATTTCAACACTAAAGTAAGTAAAGATCGATTTTTGGGGTGGTTAGATCGCTCGTGGTGCCCCGTTCAAACGATCCTATATTGCATCCATTGCCTCAATCGGGGAACAATAATTTTGTATAGAGTTTGGATATTACTAAAAAATAATAATAAAAATAAAAGTATTGTTGCAAGACCCGGTTTGAGAATTAATAGTTGGTGGATTAAACAATAGTTAGAGATTCACTCGATATCACCCTTGGTTACGTATGCTATCTATAACCAATAGTTAGAGTATTGCTTGACTAACTTCTCAAAAACAAAGCTCACACATTACTACGGCCTGAGTCATAATTTGCGTATTATCATTTACACGAAGTAAAATCCAAGTGGTCACGTTGCGGTACGTATAAGTTGTAAAAAGTCCCAGCTGGTGATAGATCAAACTGTGAAATGACATCTTACATATACGGCATCTTTCGATGTTGACATATATTGATTGATATTTAATAAAAACGCGTAACCTGATTCCGCCCGCCGCCTGGTCTATAGTTGCGGGAATTTGTTTCCTTTCATTATTGCAAGTATAAGTAAAACCGACTCTTTTCCGACAAACGAATCAATGATTTTAATTTATAAAACTATTATTTTCAGCTAAGTAAGCACAACAATGCTCAGCTAAAAAATTGCATGTTGTATGAATTTATACATATAACTAGGCAAACGCGTTATGTGTTTCCGCGTTGATGGATGAGCTGGAACATATCAACTTATCTTTGGATTGGTTATTGGATGAGCGAAGCGAAGACTCAATTACACTATACCGAAAAAAAAGTGCCTGTTTTTTTTTTTGTTTTTTTGTTTTTTTGTTCGCGCTCCACAGGTCAGACAAAAATTCAAAATCAGTTGAAACTTGGCACACACATGAACCCCTATCTGACTTGGTGCTGTATAGTTTTGAGGCACGATCGGTTGAACAACTTCTGAGAAAACTCATTCCAAAGTTTTCAAAAATCCCATTAGAATAACCCAGAGGAAAACATTCGTGAAAAATATTCCATCTGAGAGGATTCAAATTCTCATAGAATTTCGATCTGATAATGATACACATTATTCCGAACTTTTACTCAAATCGGATCAGCCGTTTCGATGTAAAAAAATATATAATGTTATTTGTGTCAATTATTCAAAGCTATTAAGATACCTATTAAATCAAAGCAACAAGTGTCACCACTTGATTGTAAACGATTAAAACAAAGCCTTCTTTATTATTATATGAATTATTAATGGAAAATAAGATGGCAGTGATGTAATGGTTTGGATCTCAAGGTGTATATATATATATATAATAACCAATCCAAAGATAAGTTGATATGTTCCAGCTCATCCATCAACGCGGAAACACATAACGCGTTTGCCTAGTTATATATATATACACCTTGAGATCCAAACCATTACATCACTGCCATCTTATTTTCCATTAATAATTCATATAATAATAAAGAAGGCTTTGTTTTAATCGTTTACAGTCAAGTGGTGACACTTGTTGCTTTGATTTAATAGGTATCTTAATAGCTTTGAATAATTGACACAAATAACATTATATATTTTTTTACATCGAAACGGCTGATCCGATTTGAGTAAAAGTTCGGAATAATGTGTATCATCATCAGATTGAAGTTCTCTGAGAATTTGAATCCTCTCAGATGAAATATTTTTCACGAATGTTTTCCTCTGGCTTATTCTGATGGGATTTTTGAAAACTTTGGAATGAGTTTTCTCAGAAGTTGTTCAACCGATCGTGCCTCAAAACTATACAGCACCAAGTCAGATAGGGGTTCATGTGTGTGCCAAGTTTCAACTGATTTTGAATTTTTGTCTGACCTGTGGAGCGCGAACAAAAAAACAAAAAAACAAAAAAAAAAAAAAACAGACACTTTTTTTTCGGTATAGTGTAATTGAGTCTTCGCTTCGCTCATCCAAATAATGTATAACTAGTATGAAGGACTAGACTATATTACCGGCCCATAAAGACACCAAACAGGCGGGCCACCGGGCCTGTCCGAGCCTGCCCATCTCACATCACTAGCTAGCACTCGAGTGATTCGCTCCTCCACCTTTCATTTTTACACGTGAACATGGTCATGTTAACACTTCTTCATCATTATCAACATGGAAAACTTGACACAATGTCATTGTTTCCCAATAAGAGTTCAGAATATAAAGAATATAAATTAATAAAATGAAAAATAAAAATAAAAATAAGAGTTTAGGATCGTTTGAACAGTACACCACAAGAGAGATCTTACCACCCCAAAGACATAGTCAGATATAATATAGCTTATGGCTTATTTAACCTTCCCATTGTACAAATTATAGTGATAAGGTATTAAACAAAAACAATTCAAAAGTCGTATTCGGAAAAATATTTTCATTCTTTTTTCTGAATACATCTTCTCTTTCTTAGTTTTTTCTTCCTTCAACTTGTGTTCTTCTATTCTTTCGAATCTTCCTTTCTTCTTCTAGTTGAAAATTCACTTGTGTGGAGGAACAAAGCTTTTTGGTCCACTCTATGACATTCGTGTTTATTTCCTCCAATGCTCTTTTGATTTACTTTAAAAACTTCTCTTCTTAGTTCATCCTTATTTATGTGTACATTAATAATAATATAATAATAATGATTTTTTTTTAATTCACACATTTTGAGTACAAATTATGAAACAAGGAACTCTGCTTCTAAATATCCTACAAAGCCTCTAATGAGACTTGTCTGTAGGCAAGTATTAACATACTACATAGAGTGAACATGATGTAACTGATTGTACCACATATTACACAAACTCAAACATACTAATATTGATAATAATAAAGTTATATAGACCATCAGATTATTACATTAATATAAGTCACTATCGGAATAATAAGAACAGTTTAACTTTAACTTTAAATATACCAGCTAAGCGTCCCAATAAGGCTCATCAAAATACATGTCAAAACGAGAACATAATTTTATGGAATTATGGTTGATATTAATTTTTTGTTATATATATCATTGTAGATGTTATCTCAACTATATGTAATAGAAACTGGTTCGTTATTTCATTTAGATAATAATTTTTTACTTGATTAAATTTGAAATATGTATTCAGTCGTAGTCGAATGAATATATGTGAATTTATAATAATACCGACTATTTTCTTTACAGACCCTGCAGAACTGAAATAGCAGAAATGGAAACCGTGCTGTGATGTTAGGCAAGACCTTTTTACATTCAACGAGATAAGTAGCAGACTATTTTACACAGAAAATATTGAAAATCAATTCGGTAAAAGATATTGAATTATACGAAATGTTATTTCGAATTTTGAAATTTAAAAAAAAAAATAGTGTGACATAACTGATGAACAGTAATTGTTAATAGATATGTAAATATATGAATATGTATAACATTTTTCTATACAAAAAAAAATTGAAACTTCAGAACAAATTATGTATAATAACTTGAATACAATATCCATAATGTATTCAAATATCGTGAATATTCTGTGAAGACACGTTCCATAAAAATCTTGAAAGTAAACAAAATACTCGTTCATTCTGAAGGACAAGTTAAATCACAAATCTTGCTCATCGAATCAAATAGAAGAATATGAAAAATCAATGAAGTTTGAAAACAGTTTAATAATTTTGTAAGTATAAAATAAAATGATGTAGACTTGAGATTGCAGTTAAAAAAAAAGTGCTCAAGAAATCTATAACGGTGCTAAAATACGTCAACAAACAAACCCCCAAATAACCTCATCCTGGTGGGCTATCGTTATCCAAAAGATATGATGGAAATAGTCACAAGTTTGAATCCAGTAGAGCGAAGCGAGTGGCGACCTTCCAGTTCACGACTGATATCTGTGCTATTGGAAATAAAATACATTTGACAATAAAATGTCTACAAAATACTCGTTTCCGGTCACTATATAAAATTACCACAATAATGCGGCGCTTAAAGAAGTTAATGAGTTTAATAACACGTTGTAAATAATACTTTCCTTGCGTCACCTCAACACTCCTCTCTATACTATCATTCACGAGTGTTGATACCAACTTTACGACAAGTTTGACATCTCTTCCATTGTTGTCTAGAATATAATTATAGTCTTGATACTATGTCTTCAAAACAATGAAGATGATCTGAATAACAATCAAAAGCTACAAAATTAATTATTCGGACCAACAAAAATATACCTTACGAATTCATGTTCAAGTTAATTGTTTGTGTTGGTAGATAGCCGTCAACACTCGTGACTCAAAGTATACTTACAAACCTCATGATGAATAATCATGGCGATCGTGTTAGTTATAGAAATGTACACCAGTCTAATATAGAATATGTTGTACATGTCGCTAGTTGTCATTGAAAACCATCGATTTGCAGGCGGGAATAAAGTGTAGTGAATACAGATGGCTGTGCTTTTTGAGTCGGTATTGATATCATTAAATTTTAATTACTCAGCGTATAGTTGAATTAAAGGTGCCAATAACGACCCCGAAGGTGGAGCAACCAATAATGGATGTACATAAAATGTAATATAATTTAAATTGTGTGTAGCTTGTTATTTATTCGCTTTTGATCATATTTGCTGTTAATTTTATCGCACGTTTGCAGAATGTAGACAGGCTCTAAAGTTAAAACTCAGGGTAATAAAAAGAAAGGATGTTGTACATTAGAATAATAAAAAAAACGTGTGTTTATCTTCTTCGTGTAGTGTCTATGACTGTATTAGATGCATTATACACACGGTTCATGTGTTATTGAAAGAAAATGGATGATCGAAATGGTATGATATGAGTGAAAACATAAAAACTTGTGAACGAAAACTATTAAATTCATGAAATAAGTGAACGACTGAATGTGTTCAAAGCTGAAATCCACGTTGCCAAATTTTATGTGCCAAAGAAGTATGTATAACGTTGGCTGATGTTAACAAAATCAATCGGAGTGAAAAAAAGAAAACAGTTATATGAAAATGATTGTGTATAGTAAGTTTATTCGAAATGTCCACCGCTCATTCACCCTTTGACGTGAACATAATCTAACAGTGTTTTCCTGAATTTAGTGAAAACGAAATGATATCTCTGAATTATAATAACTATAGCTGTTATGTTGTTATTGTTCCTCATTGTTATTGCTGTAATCCTAGACCATTGTTATTCATTAATGAAAGAGTTTATAGTTATAGAGATAAATTTAGTGGATAATTCTGGTTGGATAAGCGAATCTATTTACGATGAGAGTGATGTGATATATATTGATTAATAATAATGGTAAAAGTGTTAAAATTCCTTCCATTCCTGTTTAAGTGATTATTGTTGTGGGCTGAGTGAGAATAGTGAGAAACTCATTCAACTTTATTTATTATTGTCCATATTTTCCAGTGAAAGAAGATTTTCTCAATGCCTTTTTCGAACTGATGAATGTAGCTACCTTTGAACAACAAGTTACCTAGCTCCTACCACGATAATTCCACAATTAAATTAATCCATAAAATCATGTAAATGGAAGAATGATTTACTCCAGGTCATTTAATATTTCTTGACTCTGAATTTTAATATTATTTGGAATTACTTCATTTCTATTGAACTATAAATAATTCTGTAAGCATTTTGTTGGTTCGTTTTCATAAATGAATAAGTATGAAATTAATTTTATTCCATGCTCAAATGTTGATACTGAACAAAAGCAAATCAATTGCTTCAAAAGATCGATTTCATACATTCGTTTTTCCATTTCGTTTACTCACTCAGCCTTCAAAGTGTTGTACATTGTTAACGTTTTCCTTTTTCAACAAACTGACCCTTATTTGCTTTCACCCTTGCTAATGCTTCTAACTTTCCCTCTCGAAACAATTAGCTTCAACACAAGCCATTGTTGTCGACATTGTAATCATTGTCGTATTATATTGTATCAATATGTATGATTTTTTGTCTTCTTAGATTGTAGCGTTTTGTGTTTAGGAGAAAGAACAAACAATAATTGTACATATAATATTATACATAAGCATCGTTATGGAATTATATATATTTATCTATGTAAATTATATATTTTGGGAGTATAAGAAAAACTGATTGGTGTATAACCCCCATTAGTTAATATTGTGTTCATATCATGAGATAAACAAAAATAAACGTCGATATTAGTATAAGAATTATTCATAATTCTTGACTAGCTAGATGTTCCTAATAAAGAAAAATAATAATCGACTAAATAAATAAACCATGTGCGTTTGAATGTAACGTATATATTTAAGTTTATAGGTATAGACGTAAAAACTGTGCATGATTATTAGGTTTGGGTTGGTTCGCTCATCATAGCTGTCAACAATTGGATTTTTATGTTCCGAAAGCACTTCGATGAAAAAATGACGTACTCATGAAAATCATAGTGCGAGGCTTTTGATCACAGGTTATGAGGCAGGTTGATTTTTTCCAAATTGAAAAAATGAATCTCCAATATCTTTTGAAAAAAATCATCTTGCCCCATAACCGGCTATCAAAAACCTTGACTTCTGACGTCATTTTAATGTAACACTTTATCCAGTGTTGTCGGAACATCACTACCCTAGAACTCTATCTGCTCTGAAGTCTGGTTTGCATCAAGAAGGCAGTGGTGTCTTTCATTGCTTGAATACGTTATTGATAGTCATAGCTTGAATCGAGTTCTATTGTTGCAACAATGTTGGGTAGCATTATTATCAACAATGTAGATAAATCATTGGCTTTACGATTAAAAGTCTGGATCAGAGTGGATGGACAAGTAATGTTAAAAGATTAATGAACTGGAATTAAATTGAAAACAAATAAACACAAACTCTTATATACCACACATTGTTGATACTCAGCATATACAAATCAAAACCTCAACGAGATCAAAATATGTAGACCTATTTGGATAAAAATTAGACTGAAATAATTATTGGAATTTTTTCTGTGAGACAACATTACGTACACTTTCATCAAATCAAAACTACCAAATCATTATAGTGATTGATGCAGCACCAAAAAACTCATCAGTACTCGGTTTTTATTCAAAACTTTAAAATACATATCTACAAATAGGCTGCGAACCCTAGTTTTTCAAGATGACAATAAAACGTTTGGGACAAAAATAAATCTACAACTAATTACAATAAAGTTGTGTAACTTTATAACTAAAATATGTAATTTTTTATAAATCTGTACCGGTACTCAAATCGTTTTATGTTCCTTACTAAATAATGTATTGATCGTAGGCCTTGATGTTAAATCCTCAACAGGCCTTTTACTTGTATCCTACAGAATAACATTGTTGGTAATCATGTCAAAAGAACGAACTAACCTAACCTTAATTGGTTATTAATTAATTTAAAAAAGACAATGTAAATAAACTGATTAAAATTGAAATAAATCATCGTTTAGTTTAGATTAGTCGCTTTATCTGTTCATCAAATCAATCAAGTGGTATGGCTGCATGGATGAATGAAACATGTATTAAACTCGATGTCTTAAAATACATAAACTAAAAATCAAATTAAAACTGTAATTTATCAAAATAACCATTCAATTATTGTTTATTTCATTTTAAATCCTACAATGTAATATGTCGATGAGCCCTACTTTTACTTACAGCAAGCTCATTACGTGTTTAATTTTAATCTACAATGTCTAAAGAATGTTGGCTAACTTATTGTGATAGAAAGTCATGACTATGCAGAGTAAATGCAGATTTGACTATGCAGATGTGAAAAATATCGATTTAAGCTAATGCTAATCGTTAGTGCTTCATTAGTGCAGGTTAGTGTCGCGAATAAAACCGTTAGTGCTATTAGTGCTGGCACTACCTGACCGAATCCATGTGGGGTCAACTTCACGCTGGACCCGCACATGAACGAAAATTGATTTTTTTTTTTGTTGCACTATCATCTGAAATCTTAGTGCATCTTTTCGCTAGTACTGTAGGGCCTACTAGTTGATTAAAAACAACATCTTTGGGCTAGTCTCGCGGCCGTGAGTGAACAGGCCTTTCCTCAGGCCTTTTCTAACGGTAATATTGGCAGTGCGCTCTAGTGGCGCATTGTAGTACTGAATAATATCAACACTTGACGAAGCTCTTTGGACTAGCCGACTCAGCTGTCAAAAAGCAAAACAATAATAGGCCTGACAGTTGACAGTTGACACCACTTACGTGCTTTCTTGCTAGGCATCAGTACCCCGTCCCTTATATTGTACCTCATTTCAAAAATACACTGTGGTTGCTTTCATATATTTTATGGTATGTAGCCTATGGGGTTTTTATAATGATCAGCTGACAGGATTACCAAGTTCGACACGACTAGACACTTGAGTTTATCCCATGGCTCTTAAGCCTAACCCTAAGCCTACCATGGAGTCTGGGTAAGCCTATATTGTATTTCTTTGTGAGTTTGTGAGAGAAATATTGATTGTTGATTCTTCAAGTGTATCGTCAATTCATAACTAGGCCTAAAGGTGATTTTGTCGTATGTCGTGCCGTAGGCCAAATCGTTTTAGCGTTGTTAGATTATATTTGTTAAGCCTGTAGGCTCATTTTGTGCTTACGTAGGCCTAGGGTGAAGTTTCTATTGAATGAACTCTTATTCATGATTCTAACCATACCCTGTAAACTTCATGACCGGTACTCTATGCCCTTACCATAACCTCAACGAACATAACCGTAAAACAGATTGGCACGACAGATACTGCCTAGCCTACGTAATCACACAGTGGAAAAACAGTCGAGCCAAATTGATTCAGCCTGACACAACTCAAACTTTGTGATATATGTCGATTTTCAGCAAAAACAATTGAGTTCCAACACATTTTAAAATATGATTTGGCATTGTCAAATCGCATCAGAGATGTATGATGAACAGGTCAACATGGTTTAGAGGGGCTTGTCTGCAGCTCTAAGCTGTTAACATGGCATTGTGAAAAAAGACACATGCTCTTTTTTCAATTTCCAAACTGTTAAGACTGAAACAATTTGAAGTGTCGTGATATACATGAAATATTTCAAATGTTTCAGGCTACCGTTTTCCAACTGTGATAAACGTAGTCATTTGGTCCCCATATAAGATGAGTATGTATGATGAAAAAATTATCTGTTTGCAATGCATTCAAGTTTCTCTTGAATTGTTGTAGGATACTTGCAGATATTCGATGCTTACCTTGCGACATAACATTCAAAAAGCAGAAATATTTAAATCAACACGAGTGGAACAAGCACGCCATTAAACATACTGTGGCAAAACAATATGTTTGCAACATATGTAACAAGTCATTCAAGAAGGAGGTATATCTGAGGAAGCATGAGAAAGAAACACATTCTTCTGGGCATACTGAAGATAAAAAGACACCTAGCCCCTCTGCATATTGCCTTGAATTAGACTGCAATGAATCGTTTCTACAAATTTCCAGTCTACGTTCTCATCTGAGTAAGCTCCACAAATTTAAGATGGAGTCGGAAGTGCTCAATTTCAATGACAAACAAGGTAAGTCATTAATAGAGTATACAAAATTTCAATATGGCCCGAGTCATTGTCATTGAATTTTTTTCGAGAATTTCCGAAATCTTATGATGGGATTTTTATTTTTATCATTAGGCCTACTCTGAGCTCAGTTATCAAAAAACCGACCTATTTATTGGAACTCTTTCATTAGATGAGGTATCAAGATTGTAATCAGTATCAGAATTAGCACACCTAAAGCGGCCCAGGTAGAAAAATTGAAGCAATCCACAGGGGTTGCAGACGTTGATTTGCTCTCACCCCTAGTGCTACACTACTTTGTGAGCAATGTTTTTTTGCCTACTTGTGGTATAATTTTGTATTTTGTGGCATTCAAGTAGGGTTGCCATTTGATATAATAATTGAAAATGTTATCAAAACTTGAATGAGGATCAAAAAAAAATTGAAATGAAATTATCAATTTTGTTGATATATTCAAGAACAGAGAAAAGGGAAAAAAATAGATTTGGTGAATAAAAAGATGAGGAACATCAGGATAGTAGGCCTGAGAAGATTTATGATTATTTTTCTCCAACTGTGAATGTTTGAATTGTTTTCCAACCCTGAAATTATGAACGAAAGATTTATTGTTTGTTATGAGTCATCCTATTTTTAATTATTCTTTGAGGTCATAAGATCGCTCTTGTGATGCCCCTTTCAAGTGATGCTAGCTTTTATCCATAGCGTCAATTGGGGATCAATCATTTTGTATCAAGTATCGATTTAAAAGTATCGAAAAAAAGAGGATTTTTAGTGTGAATCAGCAAGCGTTCTTTTTACAATGCTTGAGCTCGGCTATCTGGGACCCTGTGTGGAGTGCAGACTCTTTGGAAAAAAATTCACGTTGTTTATGGAAATTTTCATGCATACTTTCGATATCAGCTTTCCAAGAACTAACTGTAAGGTGCGGCAACATAAGAAAACAAATAACTGGATATCGCAGAAATTGAAGGACGAGGCATGTGTTTTAAGATCTCTTTTCTTTGAGTTGAAGCAACCAGGTTCGACCAGCGTGGATGCGGCTCGATATAAAGAAGCAAAGAGGAAGTACCGGAGAAGTCTGCAAAGTGCCAAAAAAAGCAGCAATGATAGATTCATAGCGGGTGCGCCGAACACAAGCAGCGCTTCCTGGAATGTCATAAAAGCTAACACCACTTCATCAAAGAGAAAAGCGAAAAGCATCTCTCTCAGTGTAAACGGAAAGCAAGTTTCCAACCCCCAAAATGTTGCCGATGCATTCAACCACTACTTCAATAATTTAGTTCCAGACCTGCTTCAGTCAATGCCACCTCCTGTGTCGTCTTCGGCTCCGCAGCGAAATAATGCAGTAGCTGCTCTTCGCAGTATGTTCCTCTTTCCAGCCCAAGTACAAGAGATTGAGTCGATTATCAACAACCTAGCTAACAAAAACTCTTCGGGTCCAGATGGTGTACCAACCTCAATTCTTTGCTCATGTTCGCACATAATTGCACCAATTCTGACAGAGATCGTTAACAAATCATTCCTAGAAGGACAGTTCCCGTCCTGCTTAAAATCGTCGAAGATTATTCCTTTATTCAAGAAGGGGGATCCTACTGAACTAGGAAACTATCGCCCGATAGCTTTGATTTCTTGCTTTTCAAAAGTTTTCGAAAAAGCAATGCTTTCGCGAATACTTTCCTTCCTGCATAAACACAGTATCATTACTGAATCTCAGCACGGCTTCCTCTACGGTAAATCGACTGGAACAGCCATCTTCTCGTTTTTGAGTTCCGTATTTCAAAAAATGGATAAAAAGAACTCCCACTCTTTAGGCCTTTTTTATGACCTTTCTAAGGCCTTCGACAGCGTCAACCACATGATTTTATTCGAGAAACTCGCAAGGATAGGTATTAATGGAAATTCTCTAAGATGGATACAATCTTTTCTCCACGATCGACCTCAAGCAGTGGAAATTTTAGAGAAAAATGGAGCAAATATCACCTCCAGCTTCAAGTCCCTCACGCTCAAGTCTTCTGTAGGAGTGCCGCAAGGTTCGGTATTGGGACCACTTCTTTTTTTGTTGTACATTAACGACCTCCCTGAATCTTGTAAAGGTGGAAAGCTTATTCTGTTTGCCGATGATACAAGCCACATTATCTCTGGACCTACTGTTACAGACCTCGCAGTTTCATCTCAGCAAGCTTCGTCGGTGATGCAGTCTTGGTGTAGTACAAATAGACTTTTTCTGAACGCTGATAAAACAACGGTACTGCAATTTCACACAGTACAAAACAAGCCAATTATTAGTCCACTTGTCCGCTTAAACGGTTATAGTGTCAAGGTTACAAACTCTGTAAAGTTTCTTGGTATCACAGTGACAGACACACTAGACTGGACGCCACACATTGAAGAGACGGCTAAGAAAATGTTAAAAGGTATTTTCATGCTCAAGAGCCTATGTCGAGTGGTTTCTCCAACTTTATTACGTATGATGTATTTCGCCCATGTATACCCGCATTTTCAGTACTGCATCCCCTTCTGGGGAAACTCTTCCAGTGCTAAAAGACTTTTTGTTCTACAGAAACGAGCCATCAGAATTCTAGCAAATACACGAAAATTAACATCATGTAAACCTCTGTTCAAAACTTTGTCCCTTTTACCTCTACCGTGTGTCTTCATACAGCAATCAGTGATCTTTGTCAAGCAAAACTATGGACTATTTCAAAAATACAATCAAGAGCTTCACCAGCATCACACCAGACGGCGTAACGACTTTCGTATGGAGCAGCACAGGCTGACAATGTTCACAAAAGGTCCAATCTACTCAATGACTCGGTTATATAATCACTTACCAGACGAGTTTAAAGAAATGAAAAGTTTGAGTAATTTTAGGTCCAGTGTTAAGAACTTTCTTCTTGAAAAATGTTTTTATTCTACTGACGAATACTTATGTATTAATTATTGAGCATTAATTCTAATTGTTGACGATTATCATTCTGTAATTGTACAGTCTTCCGACAATAAAAAAATATTATTATTATTATTATTATTATTATAAGAAAAAAAAATTAAAAAATACATGGATATAAATATCAAGTATTGATTAAAATATAATGAAATTTTCAAACGATATTTCTGTGATGACAAGAACTTTGAATCGGGAGATGCAAAATTGGAGTCTTGACCATGTATACAGTTGAGTACCGGTAGTTATGAGTTTGGTGAAAACTGGGTCAGTGGCGGCTCACGTGTAAGTAGGCCTACTGCAGAATGGGCGCACTCATCAAGATCTACTGAATCTAGGCCCATGCTAATTTTTAATCATTTATCTTGAATAAATATTTTGAAAAATATAGCTCAGTTAAAAACTAATCGCAGAAATGAACGTCGTTATTCATTGTTGAACTCCCGTGGCTTCTAATAAAAACTACACGCCGCTGTACGCCTGCAAGAGCTATGCATGCAACTTATCAAATCATACCACATGGTTTGTTGCTCGGGACAGATTAGAGGAGGTGGCCAAAGAGGTATGCGGTAGACAGAGAGGTGCCTTCGTTTTCCTCCTGAATGTGCTGCACAGCCGTTCACGCAAGCTCGAATTTGCCCGAATACTGCCAAATTTAAACCGCTCAAGACACCACACACTCACAGCAACCGGCGTTCCCTAATCTCGTAATTTTAACAGCTGGGTGTTTCGAGCTGTCGTAGATCTTGACATCCTTATTAATTTATGGGATAATTCTGTGGGCCTACTAAGCTGTCAGCAAATGTCATTGGGTTGTTTCATGCTGAAAAATCATGAATAATCATGAAATTTCATAGGTCTACTATTCATGGATATCAATGATATCTCTTACTTCTTATAAAAACCCCAATTTTTACATACATTTTTTTGAATACATTCATCAAAATATTTGTATCATATCTGCATTAAATGAAGAATGGTAATAAATAACGAAGTAGTGTACCACGAGAACTGTATTAGACCCTAACTGTTGGACGTGTACGTGGTACTTGTCAATGAAATAAAAATAAAAATAAAACAGACTAAAAATATTAACAATATTTCAATATTAACAATATTATTTTAAATATTGTTAATATTTTTAGTCTGTTTTATTTTTATTTTTATTTCATTGACAAGTACCACGTACACGTCCAACAGTTAGGGTCTAATGAAGAATGGTATTCTTTTTCAAATCCACGCAGACAAGATACTATACAGATTGTACTTGTGTGATGGAAATGAATGTGGAGATATAAATCTGGATTTAAGTCAACGAAGGTACGTCCCTTTTATAGGCTTGCGAAGCTAGCACTCATTGTTCTGTGCTTGGTACTTTTCTATAATTTGTTTCATTCAACTACAGCACCCCCATTGTTCAGGTCACCAGCCACTACTGAAACGCAGTGATCAACAAATGAGTCTCAAAACAAGCACACACCTTTTGTACCTACCTACTTAGTTATAAGTATTACAGATTATAAAAATCATGGTTTAAAACATTTCTTCATAGTCTACAATAATAGGGTTGAACATTTTCCAAAATATGTTGCTAATTTTAATAACTCAATGAATGATTGAAAAATAATTTGATTGTGTTAAATAAAGCTTGATTTTGTTGATCATTTTTTCAGAGTTCTTACTTTGGATGCAAGATGTGGAAAAAGATGATGTTTGCACATTCGTCAACTCGACTGGTATAAAAAAAAACAGTGACGGAATCAATAGGTCATACTACTATTGCAATCGAGGTGGTCAAGCAAGAAAGATATGTAAAGAACCACAGCGAAAGACGAAAGTTCAAGGCACTGCCAAGATTGGCCATCACTGCACAGCTGGTATCATAATGCGGGAGAATTCAGATGGCAAAATCAAGGTGACTTACCACAAGACACATTACAAACATACTAAAGATCTGTCACATTTACGAGTGTCGGATGCTGACAAGGGTGAAATTGCAGGAAAACTGTCCATGGGTGTCACTCCGGAGGCCATTTTAGATAACATCAAGAATAACGTTGATGGACGCTTTAAAAGACTACACTTGATTACAAAGAGAGATATCAATAATATCACTTCTTCTTATGGCATCAATTGTGATGTACAGAAGAACACAATAGATTCTGTAAGGATTGATATTTGGGCCAAAGAAATGGCCACTAATAAGAAGGACAATGTGGTTATAATTTACAAGCCTCAAAATGATGAATCTGATATTTTCGAAAAGGAAGACTTTCTTCTTGCTATAATGTCAAGAGCTCAAGCTGATATGCTCGTAAAATTAGGTAACAATTCTATGGTATGCATGGATTCAACTCACGATACAAATTCTTATGGCTTCGGTTTAACTACGCTTTTAGTAAAAGACGATCGGGGCGAAGGATTTCCCGTTGCATATTTTATAAGCAACCGGAGAGATTACACGGCCCTTGAATATTTCTTGAATGCTGTGAAAGAAAAGGCTGGAACAATTCATTCAAATTATTTCATGAGTGATGATTCAGATCACTTCTTTGCCGCATGGAATTCTGTAAATGGTGGGACTCCACAAAAACTACTTTGCTCATGGCATGTGGACAAGGCTTGGCAAGGAAAACTTTTAACCGTTAAAGATGTGAATATTAGAACGGAGACCCACAAAACCCTTCGTGTTTTATTACAAGAAACGGATGTTTCAAAATTTCAATCAATGTTGATAAAGGCAATTCAAAATTTCAGAGACATTGCAGATACAAAGGTTTTTGGTGACTATTTCTGTAATGCTTATAAAGAGAGAACCAGATTGTGGGCATACTGTTATCGATTAGACGCGGGCATTGATACGAGCGTGTGTTTAGAAAGTGTGCATAAAGCTTTGAAACACATTTATTTACACGGAAAGACATGTAAAAGGCTAGATAAAACAGTGCACGCCCTAATGAAATACGTAAGAGATAAACAGTTCGATGGCAATAGAATTAATGAGGAACACAGTTATAATGAAAATAGGAATTCAGTTGAGCAATGCTTAGGAAAAACCGTTCCGGAAATTGAATCAGTCTCCCGTTCTGACGTCAAGCTTCCCGGTGTGAATCACGACAAGATCATCTCAATTATGCAATCGACTCTAGTGGATATGAGCTCAGTCCAATCGACACCTGAAATGTGTGATGCAATTTATCCACATATTACTGCTATTCAAGCAATATTAACAAAATATTCTGTAACAATGCAGAAGCCCACTGTGGGTAAACGACATGTAGAGTCCAGTAATACAAATATTGATAGGAAACGATTTTTCCCAACCAAAAAGAAGAGAAAGGTTCAAATGAAAAAATCGAAAATTGACTAATATATCATATTTGATAATCAAATTAATTTGGCTTTTTTAATTTATTTATATGAGCATGATGTGATTGCCCTTGTGGTGCCCCGTCCAAACGATCCCATCTTTCATCCATAGCCGTAATTGGGAAACAACGATTTTGTATCAAGTTTTGATGTTGATTATGAAAAATAATTTCCATGTTCTTGGTTTTATAAACATTCTAGCTTATTCATTATATTATATGATATCATAATATCAGGCTATATTATTGATAATATAAGCGGATTGCTTGATTTGAACCATATGATTTTGTAATACGTGAAGCATGGATTCACGACAAAGCGATCTTTCGAACCATTTCGAAAGCCTTTCAAAAGATTGTAAAACTATTTCACCTCATAATGTTTGAATACAGTAAGTATTTTTGCCACTTTGACAAATTGTGCACATTCGTGAATGTTTGCATTTGTATCTGACGTAGGCCTATATGGGATGGACTTCATGCTTTGAAATTTACTCAAAATAAGTAATAACTATTGTTTCAAGTGTATTCTTTTATATTTTTTCTCCAGTTAAAAATGATTACCGTTGAGGCGTTTAATTATGAGTTGTTGATCAACTTTGATCGACTCGATATTGGATAGCTAACGATACCTATAGTCCGAGGATCAGAAAACCATGCTGAATTAACATCACAATAAATATGAACAAATAGGTTGTAAGATTTTTAAAATAAATTATATATGCTACGATGTACCTCATTTGTAATTAAGATATATGGATTTTCTCAAAACGAGAATTATGCAAATATAATTAGTCTTCACTTTGATCCTGCCAATATGTGATTTTTATGTTCTGCCATTTTGCTATCACTAGACCTATAGTTCTAGTCAAGTTATCAATATGACCGATAATGGGGAAAATGTAATGAAGCTGTCAATATGAGCCGTAATGTATTATATAATTATATTTATTCAATCAACAATTCCGTACGTAGCCTAGTGTGTTTGGTAATACTGTAATAACAATTGAGCTTTTCCTTACGCTTAGTTTGTATCACATTATTCACAATATTCCTATCTTTCTCAATTTTGAAACAAAAAACATCTATAAACATACAATTATCAAGTTGATATGTAAGTTATGTTGATCAAGTGACATCGATCTACTATTATGTTTCTTATCATCAGCCTTTCTGGAAAATAACTGATGATATAATTATATAGGGCCAATATGAATAAATTTATTTTGAAATACAGTTGCATATATGATATTGATGTATCCCTAAAAATTCCTATAATTTTTTAATAACCAGGAGAAATTTGATACATGTATTACATGAAATTCAAAATACAGTGGAACCTCAGTAGTACATTTCTCAGGGGACCAAACTAGAAAAACTTATGTTAGTGAAAAACTGACTACAGTAATGAAACAATTCAACATAGGCAGCATATGACAAGATGATAACAAAATGAAACACACTAAAATAGTAAATGTATAAACAAGAAACTTATTAAAGAGGTTCTACTGTATCACTCGAGCAAGTAAACGATCTGCGATGTAGTGATACCAACCTATTTCATCATAATATAAAAAAGGTGACTCAACTCAGGTCTTGAAAGTGAAATATTTCTGGAGTCAGACCCCGAGTCCAGGGTCTCAATTGCCTGTAGCACAACTATTGCTTTTATATCAAACTGTATAAAACAACACTGCTATACACAGTTCAGTAGAATTATAATGTTGGTAGTTGCATTTGTTTTTTACGAAAATTAAAGATTTTGTGAGTTCAACAATGCCACCGGTACCGTAGCCACTCTTATCTACATCTAGTTCACAAGGGGATCCGCTAAATCGTGACAGGCAATCGGGACCTCTGGATTTGAACTGGCCGCAAGAAGCCACAAATGCCTTCCATGTTGAGAGTATGTGAGTTGGAGCACCTTCTTTATATTATGATGAAATGGGTAATCCAACATTGGTTACCTATTTAATAGGGGTGGGGTGGGACTACAGCCTTCTTTATTCAAATCACATTTTTCTTATAAGAAAAGAATAATCTGAGTAAAGAAGGCTGTGGGTGGAACAAATCAAATGACAGATGGAGAATGATTGATCGAGGTTTCACTGTATTCCAATTCTTCTTCTTCCTCCTGCTCGCGTAGTCGTACTTCTGTAAAGTCATACTCTTGTCTTTTAGCGACATGTTTACCCCAGTTAAACATTCCCATGCTAGAATGTGAATAAAACGAGTACCTACGTGCATCGGTAACTGCTGTGATACCTGATTTTGCCATCAAATTTTGATGAAATTTTGATGATCAGTCATCTCTTTTATTGACTAGTAGTGGGTGTCATTTGTGTGATAGCATCCCTACTTGATAATGCACTTTACAGTACTATGTTTTCTATGAATTAAATGAATTGTTTGCTTAACGACCCCACCAACAGCTAGGTTATACGGGGGTATGAATGAGCAGGTGATAATGAAACTATGAAGTAATGGTAAGTAAAAGAACGTTTCCAAAAATCCATGGCTTAAGCGGGACTCGAACCCACGCCTAACTGTGACTTCAGTTTCCGAAGCAGTGCAGCTCAGCTGACCGAGCTACCGAGGGTGGCTTCTAGTAAAAAATCAGAAGTTAGTTGCGCCTATACATGATTTTTCAAGTTTGAAGTAGAATTAAGTTGATTCCATTACATTTATTTCCATACTAATATTTTGATATTTATCTCTCATTGTAAGAAACGATGAATATTTGAATGAATTCAGAATTTAAATTCAGCTCTTTGTTATAATTTTGATCATATTACATATCATAGTAACTTGGATGGACTGTAAACAAAATACATCTACCAAGAACTTATTCATCGTACCGCTAATTAGGATGGATGAATGTAATAGCATCATGCGTGGGTTGCTACGTCGAAACATATCAGAAGTAATGGAATGGATAAACAGAAAATGATTTGAAAACAAATAAGATGAAGTAATTGCCTATTGTTATACGAACCCATGGCCTATTACAGTGAGATCCACCATATTAATCAAGGTAAGCTGCTGGTCTTTCCTGTATGCAAAATGATACCAACTACAGTAAACCATCGATGATTCAGATTTTGCTGTGATTCAAACCACAGTTCTGGTTCCCAAAGATGAGTTTTGACTTTTGACCCATATGCTCAGCTCAATGTTGATTGTCAATTTTCAAACATTTATAGTAATTCAAGGTAATTTTGGATCCATTGAATTTCGTAATAAAGAAGGTTTACTGTGACTACATCACCAGAAAAGAAACTCGAGTAGGCCTATTTGAAAGTGCAAAATCAAAATTGACATACCTCTATACTCCCACTTTATTAATTATATTTCTGCTTCTCCATCTTCAGCATTCCTGTTACACACCTCACAAACCTCATTTCTGCCACCTCTATTTCTCTCTGAACAGTTCATTGTCCATGCAACTGCTTCATATATTGAAATGGGCAAGTAAGAAACAAGTAGTAGATAAATATCTTCCCACTACTCAGAAAATCTTGGTTCCAATTCAGTTTCCTTACTTTTTGGAATACTGTCCACCCTTGCCAAATTCTCTTATGGACTTCTAGCTCTACTTGAAGATAATATTCTGAGCTCGTATATCTCCCCCCCCCCCTCCTCTCCCCCCACACTCACAAATATATGTGTCACACATATCCACTGACATTCTATTGTACTTCACAGACATCACACCCCAGAAGATAGATAATGTGAGCAACAATAACAACAATAAGTAACTTTGTGTGGTCTTTATTTTCTTCAACATAAAGCACAGATTAAATTTTAGATTGACATCAAAATTTTAAAAATTTACATATTTACATTGTTGATCTATCGTGAAAGGTGTAACATAGTACGTAACAACCTTACCAATCAATAAAATTATAGTTTTCAACAGAAAAATATATGTTATTAGTCATTATTTGTTGAGCACCTTACTGATGAACTAAATACCAATGCTTAGTTTAATTACATTGATACTTCAATAAAATAGGAAATAAAAGAATAATAAATCAATCGAGCTACAGCTCGTTTTCGTTTTTTGTTCTTAGCGAATAAAAAAAAATACATCGCTATTCACCTGACGTGTTACGAGTCGAACGAACGTCCAAACTGCTGTACGATTAGTAACATTACAAGCTCAAGAAGACAATATACAACGTGACTAATTTATGTCGGACAACGAGAATCCCAAAACACGGGATAAAAACCGAGTATAGATATTGCAATAATCATTATTAGACTACTGGTAAACGATATCACAATTAATTATTGTATACTACGTACTGGGAATACAAGCTCGCACTGCCTGTAATAGTATTTTGTTGTAAACATTAGAAGTATAAGCTAAAGCAGCGGAACCATTGTTTGATATTTGGTTATTACTTCTGATCACATTCAGTAAAATAATTATAGTAGTAGTATGTACAACAATCATTCATACATTTATAAATCATGCCAGAAACTGTGCCAGATTAAAGTACACCTACTATTATTGTCTAAACTCTCTTACACAATCGTTTATCTAACAATGCAACGAGTTGCTAGGGAAACGACACAACTATGGGATCGGATTCATTCATATTGTTTTAAACGAAATAAAACAATCTGTTGGCATTTCTGTCGTACCCTTTCCAAGGGTTGCCAACTTTTTAAACAACCCCCTTCCCCCCCTTTTAATCAACGGGGGGACAAAATACATCTACAACTTCGATTACGAATAAAGTTCCGTGGAGCTTTCGTACAACTCGAAGTCTATCTTTGTAGCTCGACTCCTACGCCAAAGCCGTTGGTTTGTTGGCCGGCGTTTTGATTCTGGCGTTGCAGACCATTGTACGAGGGTTGCTGTTGCAGCAGCGGTTGCTGTTGATGATGGTGGTGTTGTTGCTGGTTGGGCGACGTGGAGAACATGGCGACGGAGACGGGCGAAGAGCCAAGCTTCTCATTGGTCGACATGCGAGAGAAGGCAAGGAGGGCGTCGGGGAAGTTGGGTGGAGTGGCGGGCGTGTTGCACGGTGTACAAACCTGACAACAGAAAACAAACATCGTATTAGTTATCGTCAATGTATCGCAGTATTGGCATCTCATTTCAATTGCAACGTCATTCAAATCGAAGTTTTGCCCCGCATCACAATTTATACTTTTTCAATATTCTAGTTTCTTACACCAAAATACAAAATGTTCAAGTTTTGGCCCTTGCTGCTGTTCCAGGCAGAAACTCTTAGGGAATGCTCTAGACATGTTCTTTGTGAATTACATTATTGTTCCCTAACAAGTAACAATGCATGATGAAGAAAGAGCACTCTTCAAGTCATCCCAAGTATTTAAAGTTAAATTTGACACAAAAATTATTTTATACAATATAGCAGCACTTTTTAGCACTCTAATCTGGATTCACTGTCATAAAGTGGCTTGAATTATAGATAATAAATCTCAAAAGAATTATTCTTCTCCATTATTTTTAATCAGTTGAAGTTTTGATAGCAAATTTTGTAAATGATTATATTCCTCAAGGTGTTACACCTGTGAACAAGGTAAGCTGTTGGTTTTAATTGCCGTGCTACGTAGACCTATGTATATATATATATATATATATATATATACTATTATTTTGTAACACCGACAGCATGGGCTATGAGGCCATTTCAACACATATTATTTTTTTACATAAATTATATAATTATTATTGTTACATGAATATGATTTATTTACATCTGGGAAAAATGACATTCTATATTCACCTTTGAATATCATGAAGATATAGGGCACCTGAATTATTATTACACTCCAAGTCCTGAGGAATTGTTTAGTTCAATTTTCACTTTCTCTCTTTTCTCTGCAAGGTCACCGGCCTTTATTCTATTTCCATCAACTGAGAAAACTTCAGATAGTGGTTACACCAAGTATATAACTGAATGATTCAAGATAAAGACTCCACAGTACATGTTTATAAACAAAGATTAGATTAATAATATATAACAACATTGAAAAGTAAAGATGTTCGACAATATTGATCAAAATATCAAGTTGGGTGGGCCAGTAACCAGCAGGCTAAACCCTCAATCAGGAGTCAGGTTCAATTCCAGTCGTGGATGGTCCAGGGCTCCAGGGTTCCCAAACAAAAAGCCATACACCCCTACCTTCTCACAGTCCAAAAATCAAATAATAAAATAATCTTTCGTCTCACCACCTCATTCATCATTCACGGACACCAATAGATCTTGGTCATCAAGTACAGAGAATTTTAAACCCAAAATAAATGAATTCAATCATAAAACCTTACGACAGGTCACTTTATTATTTACTGGATAGTGTCATCAACAAGTGAGATTTAATTCCCAAGCCAAAGAAATAAGATTGAATAGCACAGTACATTATGAGATCACATGATCACAATTGCCTGGTCAATTAAATTTATGGCAAGCATTCATTGTGATTTCTTTTGACTATACTACACAATCATTGTACTATACTACAACTTGACGCAATTAACTGCAAGTAGAAGGCCAAAGTAATAAAGCAAGCAGTATTATTACCAATGTGTTTATTTACTTATTGGATGAGCGAAGCGAAGACTCAATTACACTATACCGAAAAAAAAGTGCCTGTTTTTTTTTTTTTTTTTTTTTTTTTTTTTTTTTTTTTTTGTTTTTTTGTTCGCGCTCCACAGGTCAGAAAAAAATTCAAAATCAGTTGAAACTTGGCACACACATGAACCCCTATCTGACTTGATGCTGTATAGTTTTGAGGCGCGATCGGTTGAACAACTTCTGAGAAAACTCATTCCAAAGTTTTCAAAAATCCCATTAGAATAAGCCAGAGGAAAACATTCGTGAAAAATATTTCATCTGAGAGGATTCAAATTCTCAGGGAATTTCAATCTGATAATGATACACATTATTCCGAACTTTTACTCAAATCGGATCAGCCGTTTCGATATAAAAAAATATATAATGTTATTTGTGTCAATTATTCAAAGCTATTAAGATACCTATTAAATCAAAGCAACAAGTGTCACCACTTGATTGTAAACGATTAAAACAAAGCCTTCTTTATTATTATACTAGGCAAACGCGTTATGTGTTTCCGCGTTGATGGATGAGCTGGAACATATCAACTTATCTTTGGATTGGTTATTATATATATATACACCTTGAGATCCAAACCATTACATCACTGCCATCTTATTTTACATTAATAATTTATACAATAATAAAGAAGGCTTTGTTTTAATCGTTTACAGTCAAGTGGTGACACTTGTTGCTTTGATTTAATAGGTATCTTAATAGCTTTGAATAATTGACACAAATAACATTATATATTTTTTTACATCGAAACGGCTGATTCGATTTGAGTTAAAGTTCGAAATAATGTGTATCATTATCAGATTGAAATTCTCTGAAAATTTGAATCCTCTCAGATGAAATATTTTTCACGAATGTTTTCCTCTGGCTTATTCTAATGGGATTTTTGAAAACTTTGGAATGAGTTTTCTCAGAAGTTGTTCAACCGATCGCGCCTCAAAACTATACAGCATCAAGTCAGATAGGGGTTCATGTGTGTGCCAAGTTTCAACTGATTTTGAATTTTTGTCTGACCTGTGGAGCGCGAACAAAAAAAAAAAAAAAAAAAAAAAAAAAAAAAAAAAAAAAAAAAAAAAAAAACAGGCACTTTTTTTTCGGTATAGTGTAATTGAGTCTTCGCTTCGCTCATCCAATAAATTATTAATGGAAAATAAGATGGCAGTGATGTAATGGTTTGGATCTCAAGGTGTATATATATATAATAACCAATCCAAAGATAAGTTGATATGTTCCAGCTCATCCATCAACGCGGAAACACATAACGCGTTTGCCTAGTATTGGATTAAACGACGCACTATACACTGATGACTGAGATCTATTGACGTCGGTGAATGATATATGAATTGATGGGATAATGAGAGATTATTTTATTAGATATTTTTGGATAGTGGGAAGGAGTCGGTCGTGGCCTGTTGTTAAGGAATCTGAACGACAGAGTGAAACCACGAAAAACCGCTGTCAGGATGGTCGATCATGGCGGAAATCGAACGCCGGTCTCCTGAATGACAGTTCAGTGGTATAACCAGTCGACCACATGTCTCAGTTTAACAATGAGTATAGTGTTTTCTACAGTGACGTCACATGTAACGAGACTAGATAAAGATAATCGTGTTTCCCTGTGATGTATACTATTGACTTCATCTCAAGTTCAAAGAACAGATTGACGACTGGTTGTATGCAACTTGTGGCTCAATTCACGATAAATAATCGAGATGATGACTGTATTATGTTGTATAATGTTAATGTTATCTTAATGTTGTATTATCTGGTAGACAGAAATGGTGAATGAGTTATGTTGTCGAGTTGCTAAAAGATGATAGATAGAATGTCCCGACATTAGTGGCCAGTGTTGATTTCAGGCTTTTCTGTTGGGCGGGGGGAGGGGGGGGATAGGGGCCTTGGAAAATTCAGGGTGCTGTGAAATAGGCGACAGCACATATATCGGAAAATGGACTCACCCGACAGAGTGCTTCTTCAATTAGATAAACATGTTGAAGTTGACATTTGAAGTAACCAGAGCAACAATTAAAATAATAATTCAATCAGGTACCACACAGCACTTGCCTTTCCATAAGTAGGCTACAGTAACCGAATTCGTCGCTGTTTTTTTTAAGGGGGGGGATATGGTCCAAAACTTGCTTTTCTTTGAACATACAAACTTGACTCTAAGGCCCAGTATTATCAAGTCCAGTTAGCCTTCATCTGGAAGTTTGTGACAAGGAATAGCATGGGTAACCATGGTGATAACAATTTTCAACTGCCAGTTAGAGCCACTCCCACGTTGGTAATTCTGGCACTAAGTAGAGAGAATTACTTGATTTGAATTATGGTATGAAGAAACAACAGCAAAAACAAAAACGATCACTATAAGTTGCTACTTAGTTGAGGGAAATTTGAATAGTTGAAAACAGTTTGTTGCTAAGTTGGTTGTTTGATTGCTATCACGTGTTAGTCAGTAACAATACGAAGATCAACAACAATATGTCATTTTGAACATGAAGTATAACAGAGTTAACAATGTTTTCAAGCCCTTCACAGCATTTTACTATACGTTTCACATTATATAGGCCTACATTATAGTTATTTTGATAATCCAAAACTATAAGCAATGAAAAAATAATGGCAATTGTACTAAACAAATGAGTACTTTTCTTTGTTGGTACCGTCGTCGGTTACCTGTGTAAAAATTCTCACTTGCATCAACTACTATAGTTAAAACAAATGAAACCGATGAAAAAATAAACACGTTTGTTATCATTAGTTTAATCGAATGTTTTCTTTGTTTCTCAGTTAACAACATACATTATTCTATTGATATAAGAATAATATGTTCTAAAGCTTTTATTAACCACATCGATTTCCTGTCACGGCCTACTACAATCTGAATGTTGAACAATGCAATTTTCTCCTTTATTTACTTCATTTTGTTTTTATTACTTCAAGGACAATAATTTTGGATGCCGATTATCCATGGCCGATTATCATTTACTGTCATTTTTGAGTAGATGGTGGGAAATTTCGTGATTGAATGGCGTTGTATATTCTCAGTTTTATATATTTCATTTACTATTCAATTGTATTATAATTATGTTTGTATATAGCCATACGTCGTTATATTACTACCTTATCTCAAGTAACTGTACCGGTACTAGAAAGAGATCAATTTACGAAAATTGTAAATACCTTAAAACTTGAAAACTGAAGGAAAATAAAATGTACTTACCGGTACAAGTGGAAGAAGAAAAAATAATAACAATTAATTGGCTCTTTGTACACAAAACATGCTCAAAGGCTTCTAATTCTGAGAATGTGAACGCTGGAGACTTGAAAAATCAGAATGAATTATATTCGAGATTGACCAAAAAGAGAGAATGGCAATGAGAATTAAGGTACACGGTACTCAGAAACAACAAAAGACAATGATTAAAAACACATTTCCCGAATATAGTTCCTCTAAAACAGTAATACTTCCAAGTTCAAATTCTATTCTCAGTGAAATAACGTTAAAAAGCTGCTAAGAACAATGCTGAGATTCGCTTTCAGTGACGCCAAATAACGAGTCGACACCCTCGACCGCTTGTGGTAAGCTATAGGGCGAGACGGTCAATCGGTCGTATTGTTGTTTGAACTAGCGACGTAGACAATGCTGATGTTTTGGCAAAGTACGCTTGAAAGTTGAAGTTGAAAGCAGACAAAATCGATGTGTTTTCACTCAAAATTGTTTGGTGTCTGAAACCGTCTACTACAACAGTCAGTGACGCGTTACGTACATTGAATACAGAACTGATTCACACATTTGCAACGGATTTTCTCTTTTTTGCTTCTGAGATTATTCGTCTCACGCAATGGAGGATTTGCTTTTGTCATGGTCAACCATCCTCAAAAAGGTTTTCAGTGGTTTCCCTGTCACTTTTCACTGTGTTCACTTTTTGATTACCTTGGGATTTATTGATTGTTAAGGCCCGGTTATACCAATCTTAGTTAGGGTGCTAATCCACTAACTATTAATTGAAGGTACGAAAATAACATATGTAACCAATGACGATAACAAGTTAATCCACTAACTATTGCTTAATCCAGTTTCGTAAAACCGGGCCAAAATGAATTTTCTCATTTTAAATTATTTTTTTGGGTGCTAAGATCGCCCTTGTGGTGCCCCGTTCAAACGATCCTCTCTTGCATACATTGCCTTAATTGGGGAACAATTATTTTGTATCAAGTTTCGATGTTATTAAAGAAAAAAAATCTACGAGGGCCTGGGAGGCACCTAATAAAATAACCTTTCATCTTATGTTCCTTCCATTCACTAAATACATCACGCCAAAAATCTAATGCTGAGTTATCAATAGGTCTACATTGCGTCGTTGAACCCAATATTGATCAATTCATTCATGTCATAAACATTTGTACATGGTATAAATGTCATCATCGTCGAGTTTCAAAGTATTCTAAAACGTGAATTCTACCTTTTTTGAAACTGGAATAATTAATTTAAAAAAGCCTCCAAACAAGTCAGCGAACTACGGCACTGCATAGAAAACTCAAGCTACGTCGGGCGTATAGGTTCGGGTCCCTCATAAGGTATGGGTTTCTGTAACATCATTCATCTTTCATTCCTCATTTGTACCTCCAAAAGTCTATCAATTGGCGGAGTCGTCACGCAAACAATAATCGAAAACGAAAGAAAAAGAATCATGAGGGATCTTAAAAATGAAAATGCTGTTTTAGCAACTTAGTATAGTATTTTGGTGAGCAAAAACAAATGTAAATTGTGCTATTTGGGTTAATTTGAAGAATTATACAGATGAAATGTATTTTTACCGATTTTTACCTTACACCTGCATGCAAGACTGTAGGTGAGAATTGGTTTTTTCTTTCACTATAACCACCAAAATAAAGTACCGGTAACTAATTATTTCAAAGATGATTTGTAACTTATTAGTGGAATATTTCCTAAGAGACACCGCGTAGGTAGACGACAGTTCAGAATTGGACAAAAGGAATTGTGAACTACACATAATATTGATAATAATTATACTTCTATACTATCCACATTCTATATTGGGGAACAAGAACAAGGAACAAGAACAAGAACAGAAAAAAGAAGAAAAACAATTATTGTCCAAAAAGTGACAGAGATTCTGTCGAATGAAGCAATATTTATCAAGTTTGAACTTTGATTTTACAAACTCTGAATTCGATAATCCATAAAATTTGGTGTTAATCAGTTTAGTCAGAATATAATCCAAAATAACCAGTTTGTTTTGACCTAATTTCTGATGCTTACAACTGATTGCCGATTTATTTATTTTATATTGGGTTAACGACGCACTGTACTGATGACCAAGATCTATTGGCGTCGGTAAATGATACATGAGATGGTGAGATGAAAGGTTATTTCGTTATGTTTTTTTTTTTATAATGGGAAGGAGTCGGTCGTGCAACCAACCCAGCATTGACCTGAACGACAGAGGTTAACCACGAAAAAAGTCATTCATCCCCTATTTTTACAATATCATGAATCGTATACGAATATAACATTGACCGAGACGCGTGGCAGAGTGGTAACACACTGATACGTCATTCGGGATACCGGGGTTCGATTCCCGCCATGGTTGACCATCCTGACAGGGGTTTTTCGTGGTTTCCCTCTGTCGTTCAGGTTGATACTGGGATGGTTCCCTATCAACACGACCGACTCCTTCCCACCATCCAAAACACCTAATAAAATAACCTCTCATCTTATCATCCTATCATCTCATTCATCATCCACCGACGCCAATAGATCGTAGCCATCAGTATAGTGCGTCGTTAAAACCCAATATAAAAAAAAAATGAATATAACATGGTAACTTATTGTAAATGAGTATTATTTATCGGTAGCATATTAGAACATATACATTTCTCTGTACGGTATAAAGCAATATAAATACAATATAGTCCAACGTATTCAATTTGATAGTTTGAATGAAGTATAGATAATATCGACGTTGAGAATGTCATGAATGGACCTCGCTCTGCAAACCAATTGGTGTATTGGTCTATTGGCTGGAGTAATGATACAGTTCCACTTGATTGGTTCTAATCTGCTCTACAGTCCATGTAAAGAAGAGATGAGTCTGACGTCAGAGCTTTCCCCCCCGCCAAGTTACCCCCACTACTCGCTTCGTTGGGGTGAGAGCTACGATCCCGAGGGGTTAACAACTCTTGAAATCTGGTGTACACTTGTCATGAAATCTTCCTGAAATCCCTTGAAATCTTCTTGAGATCCCTTGAAATCTGAACTCGTGTGTACACCAAATTTACTGATGATCCTATCTTTCATCCATAGCCTTAATTGGGGAACAATGATTTTGTATCAAGTTTCGATATTATTAAAAAAAAAAATTACTGGTTGTTCATTTATCCTTTGTGTGATCCCTTCGCCGAGGTTCTCGGACCTCTCACTTCAACGATAGCGAGTAGTGGGAGTAACTTGGCGCGGAAAAAAGCTCTGACGTCAGATTCATCTCTCCTTGACATGGACTTTACACGTGTTTCCCTGGTGAGTGTATTTAAACACCCGAAAAACAACAATAACGACAACTGCTGCGGTCAACAGTTTCAATAAAACGTACGGTTTTTATTCTGTCGGCCTTCAATCACGTTGTTGGCGGCCTGCCGACGATATTTTCGACTCCCCAAGATCACAATCGTTTCGCATCTATTTTCAGTATCAGTTATTTCATTTCCTGGTTGCGAAATTCATTCGTCGCCAGCCAATCAACTGCTGGAAACGGACAGATGAACTGAGTGGCGACTGACAAAATTATGACCATTATAACTTTAATTGCCCCAAAAGTACGCATGCAGGGCCCGGATTCACAAAGAGTACTATCTTTAGAACGTTCTAAGTTGGGACCATTTTTACCAAGTTAGAACCAATATTGGTCCCAACTCCTAACTCAGTGAAATAGTCCCAACTTGAGACCAATATTGGTCTCAACTCAGTAAAATTGTCTCAACTTGAGACTTATTTGAAGAGCACCGGTATACATAATACATTACGACTCTGAAACCAGATTTTCACGAATAATGACAATATTTATTTTCCTATTTTTAGAGAAAACTAGAAATTATCGTCTCAATTTCAGAAATTATGATCATAAATTTGTCCTACAGGATTGGACCCTATTTCTGAGTCGTGACGTAGACATAACTCGATTCTGTCCATGTTTCTATACAGAATCGGTAATGTCTACGTCATGACTCAGTCTCTGGAGCACAAAAAAACACTATAATTCCTGAATTTAAGGTGATTATAACTAGTTTTCTTCAGAATTGGGTAGACAAATATCGTGATGATTCGTTAAAATTTAGTTTCATGGTTGTGATGGCCTTTAAAGATTACGTGTGACATCGAATAAATTCTGCATTATTTTCTCCAAGTTTCATATGGCTCTATAAATGAGCATATTTGAATTGCATTACATGGTATGGTCTATATATGTGTGCGCTTAATAGGCATATTACATGGTCTACGATAGAGGGATGCTCGTTACGTTAGCAGAATAATTTAACACAAAAGGAACGTTTAGGGATTACATATGCGCTGTACAACCTTGTCAACCGGCCCTCTCTATCCAAATTAAATTGAAATAAATGAACATATTTCAACATGGTATTCAGTGCAGGTATATCAATTTAGAATTCAGACACGGTACTGGAAAATGAATCCGGATTGTTCTGGTTTAATGGTTTTACATTGGAATAACATGTATATATTAACCATGGTCTATAAGAAATTGACACGTTCATTTGAAAAGTGTAATTCAGTGTAATTTAAATAATTAATGTTCATATTTAAATTAAAAGGACCTTCAAGATTTTCAATCATTTCCATATTGAATGAAAGCTATAATTTGATAGATTTTTTCATAATCAAGTAAAATCTATGCATTTCTTAAAATTAATTCTGTGTGATTGAGTTTCATGTTTCTGAAACAATCAATCGTAGACGTCGATTTTCGAGAAATTATTCATATGAAAATAAAATTAAGATGAACAAGATGAAAAAAATGTTTTTATTCTCGAAAATATTTCAAATTTGAAGAAATATGCAAAGAAGAATTTGTCAAATTTGAAAATCAAGTAAGCGGTATCACAGAAAAAATACATCATCCATTATTCACTCACTTTCTGTTGATTATTTCGAGCTCATCCTTCAACGCTGCAAACAGCCACGCATACAGCGTTTTCCCAAGTTACAACAATGAGTGATACAAGAAACCCGGCAAAAGGATGGTTTGTTGCGAATGTATCAAGACCTTGACAAAAACATCTATCTACATGTACGTTGCTATCAAAACACCACGATAACGGCAATCTCCTCCGGGCTTGTTTCATAAGCCATGGCGTGCTTGAATATTACGCTTTTGTTGCTACATTTCACGCCATTGACACTATTAATGGTAACCATGTGTTAGAATGCAACTTTCGCGCTTGCGCTTTGTTTCCTCGTTGCATTATTTCATTATGCATGTTACTTAACCACCCCACCAACATCTAGGTTATATTGGGGTACGAATGACCAGGTGATAAATTGATAATGAAACTATACGAAATTATTATGAAACCCCACGCCTTGCGCGGGATGTGAACCCTGCACGCCCAATGGCGACTTCAGTTTTTGAATCAACGAGTCTTGGTTGAGTATAGTCTCAATTGACGACTCGCAGTCTCTGCCCCCACGACGTCAGAAATCATACCGTCCAATCAACAGGGCTGTTAGAACTGTAGTCAAATTAAAATATCCAATCGGGGTATCGTGAAATGACCACACATGATATGATCCAACTGGCCTACTGATTAAGCCACGCCCTTTACGAGTCATCAATTGACCACTTTCGTGATAATGTATCGTTGTTTGCTTAACGACCCCACCAACAGCTGGGTTATACGGGGTACGAGGATACGAATGAGCAGGTGATTATGAAACTAGCCTATGATGTGATGATAATTTTGAGAGGATGTTTACAAAAACCCATGCCTTAAGCGGGACTCGAACCCACTCACAACTGTCACTTCAGTTTCTGGAGAGGTGCCTGAGCTGACTGAGCTGCCGAGGGGGGCACCATTTTTTCATCTTGCATCACAAAACATGGTATCTATCTAATCAAAGTGGGCTGTTTATTAGGTGGGATTTTTGAAATTTCCAATCAGGGTATTCAGCAAGCTACATACATTTAAGTGACCGATTAATAAGTAACACCTATCAGCTATCACTAAATCGTTAACGATATCACACACACAAAAAAAACATCTTCATTTGATATTTTGTTTTTTGATTTTATATATGATTGTGATTTTTGTTTTTCTTGATTTTTTATCTCTTGACCATCTGGTTGGTTTATACATATTTCCTTATGTTGACAAACCATGTAATAAAATAAAATAAAAAAAATCTACTTCGTTCAAATGAATTTTCCAAATTATACATTGTTGATAATCTTCACTTCATTACTGACTTACAAATACATTAATACAGGTCATGTTTCAAGTTGACAAGTACGTTGAAACAGTTTCAATTCCCGCAAGCACAGAAGTTGTGCCGGTAACTGTTTTTGTTTATTGGGTTTTGGAGAAAACTTTGTTTCCAAATGTGACCAACTAGTGACAATGTGTGCCAATGTAGTGATAATGTGGACGGGTTGGTCTATACTTCACCCCGAGTATACACAAGGAATTTTTCAAGAATTCCACTGACGATACCAACTTGAAAAAAGCAAGTGTTTGTTTGACACATTGCCATTATGCTATTTTGGCACCTCAACTTGATCTTAAATTAATTACAAGGCTTGACGTACACAAATATAAGAGGTTATAATATGCAACTCAATAATATTCTCAAAATTGCTTCAGTTTTTGGCACATTGTGACAAGATTTCACTGTAGCTAAGAGTTATTCCGATAAGGTTTATTTTAGGCCACTGTAACCAATTTACTAGAAAGCCCACATGATTTGTTTTGATTGATTGCGATTTATTTTCAATTTAAAGCACAATATACAGAAACAATTTTTTTTCTATTGTCATCAGTTTTGTACATACAAAATAAAAAAGACTGAACAGTCAAATACAATCCACAAAGAATCTTTCATCCATAGCCTTAATTGGGGAACAACAATTTTGTATCAAGTTTCGATGTTATGAAAAAAAAAAAAGTCTCCAAGGGAGACCTGACTGGGAAGAAAAAAAAATGATCAGTATAAGCTGTCGTTGTTTTTTTCTTCGAGGGTGAAAACTGAGATTCTAAATGTTGTCAGTAGGGTCCAGGTCAGTCTATTTAACACATCAGAACGTCATGATGCAGTGATACCAACAGTATCATAATACAAAAACGTGTACCCATACGCGTCTTCAAAGTGAAGTATTTTCGGGGTCAGAATCTGCGACCAGGGTTCTATTTGCTCGCAGCGCAACTATCGCTTTTAAAACAAACTATACAACAATGCTAAACGATGCCACCGGTACGGTATAGCCTATAGCCACTCAAATCTAGAGCTATATATGGTTGGCGAGGGAATCTACTGAATCGTCCCCAAGAAAGCACAAATATCGGCCATGTTTATTTATTTATTTATATTGGGTTCAATGAAACACTCTTCTGATGACTACGATCTATTGGCGTCGGTGAATGATATATGATTTGATGGGATGTTGAGATGAGAGGTTATTTTATAAGGTGTTTTTTGATAGTGGGGAGGAGTCGGTCGTGGCCTGTTGATAAGGAACCATCCCAGTATTGACCTGAACGACAGAGGGAAACCAAGAAAAAACCCTGTCAGGATGGTCAACCATGGCGGGAATCGAACCTCGGTCTCTCGGCCACTCGTCTCAATGCCGGCCATGTTATTTGTATGGGAGTGAATACACCTTCTTTATAATGTGATAAAGTATGTTGGTATTACTTCATCTGCCCCGAGCGTATAATGCACAGATCAGACGTATAATATTACGAACTTATGTGAAATAATATAACTTATACCAACAGACTAACAACTTAGTGAACCTATAAACATCGCATACAAAGCTCTCAACAGTCGAGCAAGTTCCGACTAATTACCACGTCTTTCTCACATTCACCACGAGTAATGGAAAGACCTTCAAAAAAACTGAATAATAATTAGCTGTAATCACCTCTGTAATAAGAATAACTCACGCAGTAGAAAAATAATTATATTTTCGGTGTCAACTAGCTTTTACGTCGGTATGATGAGTCGAATTAGACGCAATTACACATCATTTTGATGCTACGTATATGAAAAAGCTGGCACAAAGGACTATGCATATGGGAGAATATTGAGAATATGGAAAAAGGGCTAAGGGCAAAGATTATTTGAAGCCATACTATGAGCTTTGGGTACGTGTGCTACCTATTTTTATACCTATTTTTTATACATAAATAAAAAAACTAATCCTGTCCCCCTAATTTCCAACAATAAAGGAAAATATAATGAATAATTAACGTCGTATAAATAAAAAATGCCTACTAATAATGGCAAGGATGCTAATAAAGTATAAAATAATAAATGAACATTGTTTATTCAACTTTTTTTCTGGCATTGTTTTGTTCGCAATTCAACTTATAATCCAAATCAAACTAATCAAACCTAATTTAATATAACCTGAAACTAAAAGTTGGGTCATTTAATAGTGTACAAAAAGGTAAAGCGCACCAAGACCAAAGATATATACGTTCAAGTCATTTTATTGACTAATTTAACACACATTACTTGCAGTAATATCAGTGGCGATATCTTTTGAGGATACAGAAATAATAAATTGGTATCAACATGGATATGTTTAATACTGAATATAGAGATGCTCGTTAGAATTATCTTACAAATTTACACGTGAATGCAGTTTTTAGATCTACACCTATAAAAAAATTGATCTTAATATCAACGAAGTGGCTATTCACACCCTACTGTATGTTGTACACTATTATGAAGTATACCTTATATAGTTTCAGGTTAGGTTCGATTTTTTCACGTTAGATTAAATTGTTAGAGGACATCACAACACTGAAACTACATTTTGATGAATGATTATATTTTTATTTCACTCATTTCAGAGATGAATAGAAAGCACCATCTCAATTTCAGAAATTATAATTAATTGTTTGATTCTCCAGAAACCATGAGTCATGACGTAAGCAAAACCCGATTCTGTAAAGAAACATGAACAGAATCGAGTGATGTCTACGTCACAACTTAGAAACAGGGCCAGCCCGGGTCAGATAGATTGATTATAATTTCTCAAATTAAGATGATGATTTCTAGTTTTCTCTCAAATTATTCAAATAAATACCAAAATTACTCGTTGAACTCTGGTTTCAGAGATGTGAAGTTCATTCTAACAATTTGATGGCAACAACAACAATAGCAACAACAACATTAGCAACAACAACACAACAATGTTCACATGTGTTACAACCACACAGTTACCGGTACCCGCAGGTCTAACTACAGTAACAGGACTAACTTCTAAAGTTACATTATGAATGAATGAATATTAGGGTTTTAAGGCGCATCGACAGCGAGGTCATTTATAGCGCCGGTCAAAATAAGTTGCTGAACAAAAAGGTGAGTAGTGTTATATATATAAAGGTGCAAGTGAAATTCAGATGGGAACACCTCAATTATATGAAACTCATGAATTTTATATGCGTAAAATAATTGAGTCGAGCTTTACGACGTGACAATACATGCTATAAAGGTACAAACAAAAAAAAAATGAAAAGTGATGATTGCTACCAAATTACGGTTTTATTATCTCATACCTTTCGAAAGTTATTATCATGAAATGAAAGCAACTTCTAAATTGTACTTCGAGGAATATTATGACATGTCGTATGCAAATAACGCTAGCACTATTCACCGCGAGAGTGAGAGAGCCCGAGAGAGAGAGAGAGAGAGGGTTGAACAATGCCAATATAGCTGGGCGGAAAGTTGAAAAGGGCAATGATCTCGTCGAAAATTTCTCGCGTGACAAATGACAAGGGGTTATCGTGAGTAGGCCTATACGACTTCTGTAGGCCTACAACTATACGGAACTGTTTACCGGTGTACAAGAATGACAGCTCATACTGATTAGGTTGTCAAGGAGGTGCAACATATAAAATTTTGCTTTCTAAGACTTGGAGCATACGTTAGTGGCAGAATGAGTTCCAAACGACTGCCCCTATAGGCACTCACTATTGTGCATATCCTCCAATATTAACAATTTTGTTTTGAACTTCTGATTCAAGAATATATTATAATGTGTAATATATTATAGGATATAACAGGCCTATACATCCCCTCCCCTTACTCACAAGATGAAATATAACAGAAGGCTATTTTGGAACGGCATGGTTTATTTTCAATTGAATTATTTATCCACTTTTTTCCATCCTTTTTTGCATTCAATAGGCCATTTCCGAAATGAATGAGTCATCTAGCGGCGATCGTTTGAACTAGAACGGGATCTTATCACCCGAGTTCGAACGTCCTATGCTGACAATGCTATTTAGCACGTTTGATTCATATTATTGTGCTTTACAGTGAACGTATTAAGTTATAATATGATTGTAGTTTCATCCTTTATATGTTTACTATATACTGACACACTTCAGACTTACTTACACACTGTCAGAGTGAGTAAGATGAGAGATAATGCAAGTTATATATCTTGATGTTTTGCCTTTAACTCTGTGTATAAGAGGGCCGACTTTTTGAACAGTGCTAAAACTTCCAGAATGCAAAACCAGCTATCTCGGCTGCTAGGAGGCGGTACGCGCCTGCGCATTGAATAATGAAATTGGTCTATTAGTAAGATATATGCAATATTATGAAATATATACGTTATACCGTACTTAATGTAATTTATTTGTATTTTTTCAAGTTAAATGTTTGTTTTTCTTTCAATTGGATTGAACGGTTTGTTTTGCTCAGCTAAGCCAACGGTCCTGTGTCACCAGCAGCTACAAATGAGCCAACTTGACGGTATAAAATACACCAACAGTGCTAATTAATGAAGACTTATGGAGCGTGATAGATTGAGCACATATATATTTGTTTAGTCTGGATGATACAAATAAGTTGACAAAAAAATAACGAAGATCATATTAAGAATGTTTTTTCCAAATGGGAACGTATGTTGGTTGGTGGATCAACACTGCCGATCGATCGTGATAATGTACAGAATAGACGGTCGATCGGCGTCGGTGAATGATCTATGAGATAATGGGATGAGATGCGAGGTTATTTTATCAGGTGCTTTTTGGATAGTGGGGAGGAGTCGGTCGTGGCCTGTTGATAAGGAACCATATCCCAGTATTGACCTGAACGGCAGAGGGAAACCACGAAAAAACCCTGACAGGATGGTTGACCATGGCGGGAATCGAGCCCCGGTCTATGACAGTTCAGTGTTGTAACCACTCGACGATCAATCCAATATTGGAATAAGAATTATATGTTATCAATATTATACAATGTCAAGAACTTCATTCACTTTCGTCAATATACAAGGGTATACAGTCAAATTCCTGAGCGAGAAAAAAATACGGCAAATATTGGCAACATTTGAACCAAAATAAGACTTTGACAAGGTAGTTTCACGCGTCATAGCCCTGAACTTTTCAGGTCTAGCGCTTCGCACCCCTACAAGAGTAATTCGAATACGGGCGAGAGCGACAGTCTCCACAAAAAAAACATAAACCATCGACATCAAAGTTTCAAGCTGAGATTTTTCAAAAACACTATATTGATCCCACTTTCAATAAGTCACTTGCAGATAACGGGGTATGGGATGGGATGGCGAGTTATAGTTCATCGCGAACATCATTATCCTTTGTTCAACATCAGCACCACGAAAAAAATCAATCAAATTAATTAAAATCCAATTTTTAAAAAATGAAAATTCCAGTCTAAATCAGTATTGTGACTATCGATCCCATTCAAGCACACACATCGTATAATGAATGGTGTTTTCCCCAGTGACGCCGGCGCCCCTCGCGCCCTCGAACCTCGCCCACTACGTCTACTATAGTGATAGTAGGGTGTGTGACGGCGGGTCGGGGGGAGGGGGTTGTAGCGACGTCGACGTCGGGCGGGCGTTGTAGTTCAGGGTCTAGTACGCGCGTATTAGAATCAATACTCCCGACAAGGTAGCGGGGGTGGGACGCGGGGGCGGGGGTGGGGCGCGGGGGCAAGGGTGGGTGGCAGGGTGAACTCGCACTTTCGTCTATCGGCCCAGGGCTCGTGAAATACTGCATTGTGTCCAGGTATATATATATATATATATATATATATATATATATATATATATATATATATATATATATATATATATATATATATATATATATATATATATATATATATATATATATATATATACATCCTCGCTTTATTTCGTCATCAACAATTTAAACATGCAAGCTCGAGAGAGGGGAATAACATCGAGTAACACGCACAAGTCAAAAATCATCTTCCCAAACGCCCGTCTGGCTCCAAGTAGGGCGTGGGTTCGAGTCTTGCGTGAGACATGGGTTTTACTGGGGAGGAACGCGTATGAATTAAAAACACATTCATTTGAATTTCAAAATCAGGTAAATTTGTGTGACACACACATCGTATTCATCAAGTTACCTTATTCGTTAATTCTTTATGGTGGTAAGATCGCCCTTGTGGTGCCACGTCCGAACGATCCTACCTCTCATCCATAGCTATAATTGGGGAGCAATGATATAGTTTCGATGATGCTGAAGAAAAAGTTGGCAAAAAATGTGTTAAAAAGATTAATATTACGGTGATTACCGAGATGACTTATCACAATTACCAACCTGTAAAACCACTAATATGGAGATTAACTACGGCAATTACTTTCTAATCCCTCATTTATTATAATTCCTACATATAGCGAGCATCTATAATAGATTTGCCGCTGGGCCAACTCTGAACTAAAAAAAACTTTTAAAAATATTCACTTATGTGTTTCGGTATATTTACAAACATTAATTACAACTGTGAATAAATAGTGATTACCCATATAAAATATAGTTTGTGCGTGGCAAAATATGAATTTTAAGACCCTCATATCATTTGCAAGATGGCAAAATTTGATTATAAAACGAACACAAAAAAAACAAGCTAAAAAAAATGAGGTAATGTGTAAGTTTTGAAACACTTTTTATTCAAGTCTAATAATTGAATCATCTTATTGGTTCTGAATTTGTTGAATGAAAACATGTTCATTTGTAAGAAGTAGTTTATATCATTTCTTAATTCTATGATAGTATATTTTAAACATGGCGTGAATAGCCTTGACAACGCCGCCATTGTTCATTCAACGTGCTGCTTGAACATTTCAGTGTTAACTGTGACCTAACTCGATACCTCAACTGTGTTTACAAGTCCTCATGTTTACATGGCATATGTATACGAAAAACCTTTCTCAGGATGGTCAACCATGGTGGGAATCGATCCACGCTCTCCTGAATGACAATTCAGTGTGCTAGCCACTCGACCACTCGTCTCAGTATATATATATATATATATATATATATATATATATATATATATATATATATATATATATTTATAGATATATATATATATATATATATATATATATATATATATATATATAACATATATATATATATATATATATATATATATATATATATATATATATATGTATATATATATATATATATATATATATATATATATATATATATATGTATATGTATATATATATATATATGTATATATATATATATATATATATATATATATATATATATTATATATATATATATATATATATATATATATATATATATATATATATATATATATATATATATATGTATATATATATATATATATATATATATATATATATAAATAAATTAGCAATGTGTAGACGGATCGACACACCGCATCGTCAGTGCTAATTGTCTCTGGAAACGATCGATCGGAACCGGATGTGTCACGATACGATACTATATTGACGATATCACTACTTTTTACCTCTGTTCGAATAAAGGTCTTTACTAAATATATGCTTGGATAGCCTACACAACAATTGGCGTGCCAATTGAACGACTAGAATAGAACATTGGGGCTTAACGGCACGTCAACGACGTGGCTATATCGAGCCGAATGAACGACTGATAGTGGTAACTCTCACAGTATAGCCTGCATTATATCACACGAATGACACAATAGGTGACATGCGTGCGTTATAGATTGGGTTTTGATCTACATGAAACGATCCAACAGATATATTATGGCAGCAAAAATAGATATAAAACTAACAATGGCTTTAAGTGGCATTGAAAATATGTAAAACGTTCAAAACTTGTTGATGTACGATTAGGACACAACTGTTAAGGGGCTCTATCTTTATTGATAACGACTATCACAGCCCATGTTAAGGCCATGGTTCGCACTCCGAATTTTTTTCGGGTCGCCAGACGAAATTTCGTCCGAAATTCACTTTTGTCCAATCACAATCCAGAATTCCACCGAAACAAGATGGCATATATTTCAATAATCCCGAAATTTGTTATGAACAGTTGGTTTTACTTCAATAATTTCTATATTTTCGAAATAATTCCTGTTAGTTTAATTATCACCTGCTCATTCGTACCCCCGAATAACCTATTGTTGTTAGTGAGGTCGTTATAAGCAAACAAATAACTATCTAGTTACTATCGCATTCTCTCCTCCCCCCGGTTGCGAACAATTAATTTGGAGACTCGAGTTACCCACCCCCCCCCCCCCCCCCCATCAGAATATGCCCAGTCGACCGCTGACCACAAGTCCTGGTGTAATTAGCAACCTCTGCGTTTAGCTCGTTGTGCCGGTAATAACAATACGGTTTCGATCACGTGACAGCAACATGTTGCAATCAATACTCCGGGCTCCGGGAATAGTGTAGGTTATTCCAGTGAGTAAACAATAACATTGTGACGTCATGGAGAGACCACATGATTTGCTACATACACACACATGCACCCACCACTATATCAACTAAATTAGGTGTGTAATACACGGATAATCTATAGGGGTTAACAACTCCTGAAATCTGGTGTACACTTGTTATGAAATCTCCCTGAAATCCCTTCAAATCAGATCGAGGGGAAGGGGTTAACAACTCCTGAAATCTGGTGTAGGCCTACACCTGTCATGAAATTTTCCTGAAATTCCGTAAAATCTCCCTGAAATCTTCTTGAAATCTGAAATCAGATTCTGATCTGATCAGATTCTGATCTTTCAGAATTTTTCAGAAATTTCAGGAATTCTGATCCAGAAATTTTCAAGTTGTTTACTCCTCGGCTAAAGTGCATGTCTTTGTAGGTCTTTGACGCACTGTGCTGAATGCTGATGACTAAGATCTATTGGCGTCGGTGAATGATATATAAGATGGTAGGATGATGAGATAAAAGGTCATTTTATTAGGTGTTTTTGGATAGTGAGAAGGATTGGGTCGTATCCCAGTATTGACCTGAACGACAGAGGGAAAATACGAAAAAAAACTGACAGGATGGTCGACCATGGCGGGAATCGAACCCCGGTCTCCTGGATAACGGTTCAGCGTGCTAGCCACTCGACCACTCGTTCTCAGTGACTTGACTTTGAGACGATAAATGACGGTATCAACATATCAACATAAAAAAGTGGGCAATTTTTTGGCACTTTGGTAAACATGGAAGGAGAAAGTCGTCTAACTAACGTAACGCAAAGATCTCGGTTATATTTGTATAATAGCTATAGTATTTTCACGGGAATGTCGATCTCTAATGATAAGGTTCACGTCAAGAAACTTGACTGTAACTTTCAAGAAAATAAAATTCGCAAAATTGCGTGATTATCAAAATGTCTACACTTAGGTCTATTATTTGCCAATTCATTTGTTTCAATGCTGCCCCATCAACCCCGTGCACCAACAGTTGGATCATATATATATAATATATTTTTTTATATAATAGGCCTATATATAGAGTGATACAGAAAGAAAAACACAATTACATCAAAAAACATCAACAAAGCCCTCCAAAAAAGGCTTAAATGTAGGTTAAAATGGTGAATTATAAGTACAATTCAGATTCGGACGTACGTACTTCACAAATATTAAAAGTAATAAAGTAGTTGAAGTAAAAAGAAAAAAGAAAACATTGAGTTTGATTTGTTACATAGTAGATTGATAATAATAATAGATTTAATTGAAAATAAAAATTGAAAAATTGAAAATAATAGATACAAATATGGTATTACTAATATGTCTAGAAACGAGCCAAGAAATTTTCGTAACTTTGAGCAGGATCAAAGTTATGACCTTTTGTGAATTCGGCCCCTGAAATGTTTTTTTTTTGCATAATGAAAGACGATATTCGTATTGGCATAATTTACATAACGCGTCTATCCTTACGCTTATCACGTATAGGACAATACTGCTCAACAAAGCTTGGTTTAATGTGGGACTGGGAATATACTATCTAATATATCCCAAGGTCATTTACTTCCTCAATCTTCCCACACTAACGCCCATTCCACACACGCTTACGTATCACATTACGCGATAAACGTGAATGAAATCAACTTGATTGCTACTACCCTACTCGTTATCACCCAAGGGACTCGTCTACCCAGTACCAACATAACAGAGACAAATAGCCTCCAGTTAGGGTAAACATTTGACCAACTATGGTTTTTGGGGTGATTTTTTAGATTTAGGAGGTACGATAAGAAAGGTGAGGAAAAATAGAGAAGGAGAATAGTGAAGAAAAGAGGAAATTGGGAAAGAATGAATGGATGAAAAAGAAAGGAAAAGAAATGAGTCTTAAGAAAGAAAGTATATTTTCTTCATCTTTCAAAAGTGTCAAATCTATCAAGTTTACCTTTCTTCAAGAAATGTCATAAAAATAGTTACTTTGAAAAAATATTGTGATTTTTTTCGCGAGTTCATTGTGCATGATTTTTGTTCACTTCTCAACGCGAAAATACATATATCGAATGTAAATGAAGTATTTGAAAACTATCAGCCTCAACATTCATTTTGGGTTAACCGACGCACTCAAATTCTATTGACGTCGGTGAATTAAGAATGAGATGAGAGTTTTTTTATTGAAAGGGTATTTTTATCAGTGGGAAAAAAATCTACTCTCATAAGAAAAACCCATCCAGTATTCACGTTTGAACAACTGATGGCAACGATCCACGAGAAACCTCATCGGTCAGAATGATTGTCAATCATGGCGGGAATCGAACCGAGGCGTCCTGAATGACATTCATTCATTCATTTAATGATTCACATATGGATTTAAAATGATGCACTTCGATCTACTTTTCAACTTCAAACGTTTTTGCAGTACGGCAGTTTTTTTTCACCCCTCTCTATATCCGTCTATATAGGCCTATAGGTATACTATTTACTAAATGTACGAATGCATCATTGCTGCCAACTATACAGCAGTGGTAAATTGATGACATGAACATTACATCAACGAACACCAAGCTATAATAATAATGTTTATTTATACAGATTGATCATATACATGATGTTGCTATCCTAATGAGAGAGTACAAAAAATAAGTCATATTATGGAATACATAAAAGATCGTTCTAGAGACAACTACAAGTTGTCAAGGTTTGAATCATCACATATAGCAATATATATATATATATATATATATATATATATATATATATATATATATATATATATATATATATATATATATATATATATATATATACATATATATATATATATATATATATATATATATATATATATATATATATACATATATATATATATATATATATATATATATATATATATATATATATATAAATATATATATATATATATATATATATATATATATATATATATATATATATATAATATATGTGTGTATAAATATATATATAAATATATGAATGAATATATATATATATATATATATATATATATATATATATATATATATATATATATATATATATAATATATATATGTATATATATATATATATATATATATATATATATATATATATATATGTATATAAATATATATATATATATATATATATATATATATATATATATATAAATATATATATATATATATATATATATATATATATATATATATGTATATAAATATATATATATATATATATATATATATATATACATATATATATTATATATTTATATATATATATATATATATATATATATATATATATATATATATATATATATATATATATATATATATATATATACAAAGAGTAGTCGGTGGTCTATATCTCTATCTCTTGACCAGAACAGTCGAGTGTCTTCGCCCGATTTCTCATCAACTACAATAATTCTAAATCCCGAGTCCCGAGGATGGACGAGTATAGCGAATATCAACTTTCCTCGTCGGGAATAAATTTGCAATAATAATAATTGAGAATAAAATGAACTTTCTAAGAAATGGACATCGTTCGACAGATTCTATACAAACTGGTTTGGAGATGTAAACGATATCTACTTTAATTGTCAGGCATGTTTACTGTAAGGAATACAGGATTCATACATGTCTAGAAGACTAGAACAGTTCTAATATTGGTTTCCACGACCAACTCGAATGATAACCAAGATTCATTGGCGTCGAGGGGTAAGCAACTACCCTATCAAACCTTTTCAAATTCGCTGAAGTCCAAAATTGGAACATCATCATTCAAGACTAGCCTTAAAGATTACCTTTTAAAGAAATGTTTTATTCCGTTGAAGAATTTTCATCTTACTAGTTTATTGACAATTGTAGTTTAATCTGTATATTTTTAACCTTATATGTATGTATCATGTTGACTTATGACTTGTCTTATAACAACTTGTTGTTCAATCAAGATGAAATAAAGATATTATTATTATTATTATTATTATTATTATTATGTTTTATGTAAATGAATGATGATAATAATAAACAACCTATATTATTATTAACCAGTAAATTTGGTGTAAACTAATTTCAAATTTCACGGGATTTCAGGGAGATTTCACGGGATTTCAAAGAATTTCAGGAAGATTTCACGACAAGTGTACACCAGATGTCAGTATAGTTGTTAAACCCTCGATTGGAGTCGATGAATGATGAATTTATAAGACTGGAGGTAGATAATGTTATAGAGGTCATTTCACTTTAGCTGCTTTGAACATGGGAAGGAAACGGTCATGGAAACGCTCTTGAAGGACGATTCTTGTAGTATTGACCTGTAACGACGGAGGAAAACCACGGGGAAAATGCCAGGATGGTTGACCAAGGCGGAAATCGAACCCCGGTCTTCTGAATGATGATTCAGTTCGATAGTGGCTGATCCACCATCTCAGCTCAATAATAGTGCCTATCAATCACTAATTATATTATTTATAACAAATTCAATATATAATATAACTAATTAATATTATGCATAGTAGGCCTTTAATATCAATGAATATTACTTTTAATACTTGGATTGTGTATTACTCTAGAAGAATATAATTCTTACATTATATTTTTACATCCGAAATAAAAACTTTCCGAGCCGCCCCCAGCGACCCATTTAACTAGGGCACAAAGTAAGGCAAAAAAGTCAAACAAGTACTCGCGGATTCGATTCCAGCACAATTGACAAGTTTTTTTTGCATGGCGTGTTTTCAACGTTCATCAATCTATCGCTCTTTCACACCATTACAATAATTAATTTGGTGATTGGGTTATTTTAATAATTCGTTGTATGTCGCCCCCTATCCCCCTCATCCAAGTAGGCTAACTACAGAACATAAATCCCAATAATTGTCACAGAAATGTTCGGAATACGTCCACGTAATCAATTACCTGCAGGCCTATATAGATACTTGTTTCAAACTTTGCTTGCAGTTTTCATTTCTCCCAAACAACACAGGACATGAGCGTGATCTTATCATCTGACCTAGCTACCAACTACATCTCGCGTGCTGTGCATGTGTGTGTGTGTGTGTGTACATTCTGCGCAACGATACAGCTAGGTCAATACCCCCTCCCCTAGACCAGACATACACAACGACAGAGATATGAAGAGAGAGAGAGAGACAACAGTAATCGAGAGAAAGAGTGAATATAGGTACCGAGAGAGAGAGAGAGAGAGAGAGAGAGAGAGACAACAGTAATCGAGAGAAAGAGTGAATATAGGTACCGAGAGAGAGAGAGAGAGAGAGAGAGAGGAGAGAGAGAGAGAGATGAGTATGACAACACGTGATGGAAAATGCCATACAACAATTATTGTTGCACGGATGCCGACTGGACGCCAGTGTATATAATAGCGACAAAATATGTGTCTGATATCAGCTCTCTGACCCTGACGTCACGTGTCAGGGTCAGGGACGTTTTTACTAGGGATGTGTCAAGACATTTTTCGCCCCTAGACCCAAAAGTTGTTCCCCCTCACCTCCCCTCCCCAATATACTTATAAAACAATCTACTATTAGACACATAGTTTTTAAATAAATGTGTTTTGAGCGTCATTTTTAATGCAATCTTCATTCATTAGTTGACGACTCAAAACACAAATGTATATACTATGTTAAATACAATTCTTTTTGATGAATACAACTTTATATAATAACCCTATTTGGATTCGGTATTACCAAGTCCCGTTAGCAGTTATCTGAGAGTTGGTGAAACAGATATCCCAGGTAGCCATGGTGATAACAACTTTCATCTTCCAGTTGGAGCTACTCCCACACTGGTAATACGGGGCCTTGATAAATAATAATTTCACTAATTATATTTTCATTGAAATTTGGCTCCAATTGAATATTTGACGCCCTAGGCCCGTGTCTCGTGGGCCCTGTTACCACTTCCAGGTTGCCCGGCCACAAGGATACGTATTTGTTTTACTTTTACCAGCTTTCAAGATCGATTCAGGTTGGGTTATGTTGAGTTATTGCATTACGTAATCAAAATTGATGTTTGTTCTCGGTAACAAAGCGAGAACAATTATTTCGTTATTTCAAATTTGATAATGATTATTTGTAATGATTATGTATTTAGAAATAAGGGCCGGTTTCACCAACTGGCGATTAGTGGATTAAGCGATAATTGGCGGATCACTCGTCACCTTTGGTTACGTAGGGCTATAATTAATAATTAATTATTGCGTATCAGTTGGTAAAACGACCTCAAAATTGATAATTTTTGTTCTACTATACAAACTTGGAACAAATTGTTATTTTCACAATTAAATACAAAACAGCTTATTAAAAAAACCTTACTAAAAACGCTGGTGATGGGAGGCAAAAACTGTAGAAATCTATGGGAGCTTGAACCAACGTGGAATGGTAATAATACTCGTTATGGCCCACTATAGTGGCAGTGTTGGATGCAAATACAGCCAACCGCGAGAAGATGAGATGATTATCACGCAAGCATGCATGCGGTATTTTATAGCCAATGGCTATTAAAGCACTTTATATGCCGAAAATAAAAATATACATGAAGTAACTTTCGAGTATGTCTAGAGCATTCGTCGCTTCATTTTTATAGTGTCATAACTGACAAAATGCCATTCTGAGATAAACGAATTCCAAAGTTTGTAAAATCACTCCATCTCTATTTATATCTATCGAATGAATTTGATTTGATTATTCTATGCTCCAACTATTTGTGTGTGAGAATATGAATCCTCCTCAACAATCAGTATTGATAGTTTTTATCAATTAATCTTCTCTCAAAACATTGTTTGTACTTATGACACTACGCTTGCATATTCTCATTTTTTATTCCAACATGTTCACATCATAATGTCGTAACTCCCAGTTATGACACTTTGATGATATATCTATATACTCCTCTGCTCCTGGATCAAGGATCAACAATGCAGCATCTGCATATTGATATATCCCCATTATCACGATGATATTTCTTCTCAATGAGAACACATTCACACAACCGACCATTCAATTTATTTACATTTTTTTTTCGAATGAATACTCAAAAAAATTGTTATATTCATGTAGATGATTGGTTCTTCGAGATCCGTGAATGGAATATCATCAAAAATTGTGAGTTTTGTCATTCATGGATTACATCTTTAGTGTCTCTGGTCAACTGATATAAACTATTATTATGAAGGAATATCCAATTACCATGGGGATAAGGGAACATTTTGATTATTTTCTCTCATTCCAACCGTCGGCTCACATGCTACTCACTACCTGTGTCGTCGTCTGATTCAGGTGGCAAATTCCTTATCTGACTGGAGCTAGCAAGTAATTAACAGTACAGATGATGATAGGCATGGATCACCCCATTGATGCGCAATGTGAGAAGATCTTTTCCATGTTGTTGTGAAATGGGGAGAGATGAATGGAACTTTTTTTCTATAGCGTACTCAATGTTCACAACTTCGTTCAGGGGCTCACTGCCGTTCTAAATGAGACTGGTCACCAAACATTAGACCTTAATTGGCGTTTCTTTCCCACGAATTGATGATCTACGACCCACTGGAAAGCTATCTGGTGTAGTTGGTATACCAACTACAAAAAAGATGCAGAACGTTGCTATTTTACGTACAATAGCAACGTTCTGCATCCTTTTTGCCGACACAGTTCTACCATTTCTTCGATTTCTAAGCTGGAATTCACAAAAATATTTTCGGAACCATCTGTTCTGTCCTGAATCCATTTGATCTTCATCCTTTGCACTCTCTTCTTGTTGGTATCCACCTTCAGATTGTTAACAATGTATTTTTTTGTGATCCTTGAGTTCCAGTATATCGGAGAACGCTAACTGGCCATGCAGTCTTTCTTGCTGTTCCTAGAATAGGTGGCTAATCATGAGGCAGAAAAATTGAGACGTTCTTCTTGGCTCTCTTGATGACACATGCATTGAGTCACTCTCCATCTGAGTGTGACTGGTTTCAAAAAATTGATTTCGACTATGTCAAAATAGAGCGTACTGACTGTGTCCTGCGATGAATCAATTACAATTTTGACCACAGTACGAATCAGAGTAAAAGGTGATGTACTCGATGTGCGAGGGAATGGTATCACAGAATGTGAATGGAGCCGTACCTATTTAATCTCAGTCTCGTTTTCCGTCTGTTTCGCACCAATAAAAAGAATACCAAACATTACCCTTCACGTGAAGCCTGATCAAACACCGTTAGGTTGAAGCTGTATAGTTTCCGACTATGGAAGAAGCTTGATACCTCTGAACATGGTGTGTACAAAACACTGCAGATCAAAAGTGTAGGATTGGTGGTGATTGTTTTCCATTACTCTTACTTCATCTCGTTCTTTCTCCTCTCTATCGCCTTTTTCTGAGTGCAAAATGATTTTGTTTTGGGGCCATTATTGACTTCTATTTTTCTGTGGATGGTGAGTTCTCGAACCTCTCGCATGTACTACACGTATCCTTTTTAGTTTTGTGTAAAGACAAATTATCGTCATTTTTGAACGTATTACGATGGATAGTTCTGGAAATGGGATCTAGAATTTGTTCACTTTCACAGCTTGGTTCGTATTCAGAGAAGATCTTCGAGATGTTGAGTTGTGAGTCGAGATATTCGCGTTTACTTGAGGCTCTATGGTAATGGCTCAATTTCTATTTTTGGATATGACTATACGGGACTACTTCTTTCGTTCTCTCTTCCGACGTTTTCAGACTCGAAGAATGCTGTCCTCGTTGGTCCTTCTCAGCAATAAATAGATCAGCACTGGTCTGATTGAGTTTTGGCGGTGATTATAATTCTCTTGGTAATTGAGAGGGTCGCCAGGAAAACTTTTCTGCTTACTGTTGGTAAAAGATCATCCTTTCTACATGTGTATTGGTAACTAACAGTTCTGGTTTCAACAGATTCTTTCGTGAACCTCTTCGCAACAGGTTTCCAAATGACATATCGCAATGAAGTGTCACTTTGACGTTCGTATAGGATAGTTATCATGGATTGCATGACGACTCGCAATATCAAATTCGATATATGGACAAAGACATGATACATAGAGGAAGACCATGAAACTATTCGATTGAATACTGATAATTCTCTCAGTGCTCATTCTCACCTTGTTGATTAAAACGAAGTATGTTCGACCTCTTGCATCTCAATGTGATAATGTTCGCTGTCGCCACGAGAGTGATTTATACTGGTTTGATGGTTCGTCATTGCCAGAATTCATGCCCTCAAGTTTTTAAATTGCTGTCTCGTTGATTCTGATTGGCGAGTATGCATATAATCACAGGTATTATCTTATGATGAATACATTTCAAAACAGATGCTTGGTTTTGCATTTGAGCATATTGTCAAATCTACATGTAGACATGTATTTATGACATTGTTATAACGAGTGTGGTTATATATATCTCCTAAGATTCATATGCTGATTTGTTGACAAGGTAGCTTATGACTCTCACATCTTCAAGCATCTGATACTTTTCATCAATATCATGTGTAACATAGTGTCACAACCATAGTTGTGACACTATGTAAAAACACATCGGTGAAAGGTCTGCCATTTGTGTTAACGACACAGAGTGGTAAGTGAGATATAATGCACTTATGACACTATGATGTTATTCAAATATACACAGCGTAGGACCCTAGGTATTGCACAGTTTGCACTTGTGACTGTATGGCTGTACACAATTCTTGATGTATGTTAGTTATGACGATATATATCGTATATATGACATTATGAGACTTAGATATCTGGAATTGTTGTTAGTTATGACAGTATGTACTTCTGAACCGTTACTCTGCCAAACTTGACACCACGCCAGAAAAATAGAGCATAAAATTCTAAGAAAAAGTATGTAAAAAGCTCAAAAACGCAATTTTGTCACTTATGACACTCTAAAAATGAAGCGACGAATATGATTATGGAGAAGGCTGATATTTTCATTCTTATACACTGAATAAAACCAACGATCTGCACAAAATAAACAATGGAGGTAGATGCGTTTTTAATATTTATGGGAAAGTAAACATTACGAGATATGAGCTATGTTTTTTTCAATGTTTTATCCACTTTTTTCACTTTTTTTTTTTATTCACATTCATTTTTGTTTGAACACAAACTCTTTAGTCTCTATATTCTAATATAGAAAAAGTGTTCGAGACACCATTTTAATACTATATGCCCTAATTAGGGGCCGCCTGAAGAAGTATACCGGAATAAAGTCGACTCGGTTGTGTGACATGGATTTTACCTGAACCCTAACCACATTTTACAACCCTCTATTCTTAAGTACTCCAAAGCCCATATCACACGACCCAGTCGACTGTATTCCAGTATACGCTCTTCAGCATCCCCTATAATCAAGTAGTTACTCCATTTATATCTTAATTGTGCTGAAAATCTGGCAACCGCTATTGATCGGACCATCGGTCTGTGTCACCACATGCGAATGTTGTTGTTGTTGTTGTTGTTGTTGTTGTTGTTGTTGTTGTTGTTGTTGTTGCACGCAACCAAAACAAACTTAAACAACAGAATCTAACTATGATTGATTGTATCTAAGATATCCAAACGAACATTTTACCGGCACATGCAGCGTAGTGGTTAACACGCTTGCTTCATGTGACCCAGAAGACAGTGGGCATATCGGACCCGGTTCGATCCCCGCTACCGTCCATCTTTACAGGGGTTTTCGTGGTTTCCCTCTGTAGTCTAAACTATAATGCCGGGTTGGTTCCCACAATATATGCCACGACCGCTTCCTTCCCACTATCCTTCTCATTAACCATAAAACCTGCATCTCATCATCCCATCATCTCATTATTCATTCATCCGACGCCAATAGATCTCAGTTTTCACAATCCATCGGTGCGATAGACGTACTAAATCTGTAATGCAAAGCTGTGACGTGGAAGGAACATATTATGTTCGAAAACATGATTTCGAACGCACTCACTGTTGCCATTGCCAACAGCGAATCGAACGACCGTCTCGCCCACACACAACAACACTAGCGGTCGTCTGTCTCGAGTGTGCTTACCTGCCCGAAGTGGTGCGCCCCCGGACCCTGGTTACACAGCGGCATCGTCGCCTCTTGGAAAAATATACTAAGCGCCGTCTGAAAAGAAACAATTCAATTCAATTTCATTCTCGATTATATAATCTTCCAATCAGTATAGATGAATGGAAATAATAAAAACTTCTATCAGGATAGTCGCCCATGGCGGGAATCGAACTACTGTCTCCTATAATGAGGTTTAAGAACGCTAGCAACTTACGTAGGCCCTACCCGACTTGATAGTAATTACTTATAGATTTTTTTCGCGTCCCATTTCGACAAGTAACTGGTATTTCATTATTAACTTCACTGACTTCTCGGCTACCCTTAAATAGGTCACTGCGGTTGAGATTCAAGAATAGCCAACTAGCTCAATGATAACATTATATAGCAACTCGTATATTCTTAGTCATGGTCACTCATTGTTGTGAACTAAAACTTTTTTATTTATATGTACTACAAAAACGCTATTGTATGTATTGTTAGTTTGACGTGACAAAATCACGAAACTTGACAAATATGGATGGCTAGACTATAGAACTCCCCGATCTATATAGTCTATTTTAATTTGAAGCTTTTGATAAGATCAGAAATGTGTAATAAGGGCCCTATATTCCCCAGTTTTGAACTATTTGAAAGTCTCCCCCTTAATATCAGAAAGGTATAGCAAATGGAGACATCAGCAAGTTCAAGAGTTCTCAAAAATCTTTTATTGCAAAAAGATTTTTATAGTATTGATGATTTTTTAACGAACTGCTTGCATGTTTAATCAGCACGATTTTTAAAAATGTGTTTTTAATACGGCTGTACCATATTATATCTATATTTATATTATTATATTCAATTTGTACGACATTTCCGATATCATGTAGTATGATCAAAATTGAAGAAATTAACAATTTATTATTAATATTATTATTATTATCATTATTAGGCCTATATTATTCTTTGTTATTTTCAACCCACAGATAAAGCCTTCCCAGGCTTTGTGGAAAAGAGTTTAATTTTATTTATATATGTATGTTCTATTTCTTTTGTTCAATAAAAAAAAAATATATATATACATACATCAATTAGCGTCGTTAATCACACACCTTGTTCAATTCATGTATTTTATCTAAATTATGTACTGACATAGGCCAATATGAACATAACTTGAATGTCTTCACATAAAAGCGTATCGGTAACAAAAATTAAAAAAACATAAAAATAAAAACTAGAATGTCGTGTGAGTTCATATGTGAAAGCTTGCATGTCTGTAGTGGACACCTTTGGCTATATAACCAAAGGTGAAGTATATATACTTGCATCAATAGTTGTATCGATTTACCTGCTTTTAAAACATTCAACACATTTGAAACGTTGGGCTTGGGTTCGAGACTATCACAAAAAAAACAGGTATTTTGAAAGTCCTTTCGCTTATCGTCACAGCGCAGTTTCATTATAACCTGCTCATTCGTAGCCCTATATAACCTAGCTATTGGTGGGATCGCCACAATTGTAAATAAATGAATAAATAAACAGATCTGAAACTTTCAAAAAATACTATTTACTAAACATACTCGAAACACCCACCCGCTAATAATTGATCCAAGGAACGGCTGGTCGTTATAGTACGAATATTCTGACATTGTGTCTGGGAGGAGTTGAACTCGGTACAACTTTGTTTTTAATACGTAATTAGAGGTGAATTAAACACCTGGTTTCTGATTAATGTCAACAAACACACATCATGAAGAATTCCATGTTGTCAGCCGAATATGAAAAGTGCAAGCGACTTAAAAATTCACTTTTCTACAAGATGAGGAATAAATACTTGAGGTTTTCAATCATGCACGTCTTTATTAAGGTTATATATTCACGAAAGAAGTGGGCCTACGGTTAATTATCTATACCCACTAAATAATTGGAATCTACACAAATTTCGCTAATTACAAGATTTTGATGCAAATTCCAGCATCGGACACTTTAGAAAAATGCAGTTGCATCTGTTATCGGAATCTCGTCTTGAATAATACCGCAATTCAATTATAACGGTTACATTTGTGTTTGTTATGTTGGTAAATTAAAAGATCGATACTTGTTCAAAAAGTATTAAAAACTAATACTTTCACCCAACGGCTTGTCAATCTTCAAGGTACTATATTTAAAATGCCACAGCGACACATTTGCAGTTCATCAAACTCCCTTGGTTTTCTAGCTAACTAGAGATAAAATTAGATCTGCCAACAAACGGTATTGAAACGTTTCACGTGTGTTTACCGTGTTTTTTGTTATATCTATGAGTTGTATATTTTGACGAGGAATAGTAGATATAGTACGCAATTTTCTTGTGTAATAACGCAGCCGATTTCCATCAATGATAATTGTCCTTTTAAACACTATAACTTTTGATTCGCTAATTTTCGATTTTTTTTTGTGTGCCCTTCAAGAGGCCTATAACAATGTATGAAATGAACAATGTAATTTCTGTAACAGAATAAAATGAATTTTTGATTTGATTTGATTCAAATAGCCAAAACAGCAAGTAAAAAATCATGGTAAAAAAAATGGGGAAAATGGAGAAAATGGGGGAAAAAGCTGTTTGGTTATTAAATAATGAACAATAGAGCACCGCTGCTCTGTTTTTACGAAGGTTTCTACTTTGTGCCGGTTTGAACGTTAGAAAAGTTGGTCGAAAAATAAAAACTGCTGGGTGAAATGGTTATTACCGGTACATCTATTTCTCGAGTAACAACCAACAGCGAAGTCGTGTCATCTTTTTTCATTTTAATGATACAAATATTTCATTAAAATACGACTGAGACGGGTGGACCAGTGGCTAGCACACTGAAACGTCAATCAGAAGTCCGTAGTTTGATTCCCCCATGGTCGACTATGACAGAGGATTGTTGTGATTTCAATCTGTAGGCGTCAGGTTGATACTGGGATGGTTCTTAACAACAGGTCACGACCGGTTCCTTCCTTCCATCCAAAAAAAACACGTAATATATGAAATAACCTTTTATACGGTAATCATCCCATCATCTCACTCGTCATCATTCACCGACGCCAACAGATATGTAGAGCCTATACAAGATTATTTCAAATATCATTATCATTATCATTTTAAATATTACTATCATTATCATTATTGTTAATTATCAATGGATTTACTCAATATCATATAATGTTAATGTTAATAGGATTCATCCTAAAGGGTAATTAATGACTGTAAAAAGTTTTGGAAATAAAGAAATTATTATCATACGGGTGATGCGAGGGGTATAAACAACTAGTAAATTTGGTGTACACCTGATCTCAGATTTCAAGGGATTTCATGAAGACTTCAATGGATTTCATGAAGATCTCATGGCAAGCGTACACCAGATTTCAGGAGTTGTTAACCCCCCCGGGGGATGTAAGTATTATTTAACGAGTTATTCATAACTATCGTCCGATAGCCCGAAGTTTTTGCCACAATCGTAATCGAGCAAGTTTCAAAGTTATATTTATAAGTTTGTACATAATTTATTCAATACTGTACCAATGTACTTACTAACTGGAGATCAATATGATAATGTAGATTTTTTTTTCAATAACATGGAAACTTGATACAAAATCGTTGTTTCCCAATTAAGGTTATGGATATAAATATAGAAATACCATAAAAAATTAATAAAAGAATATTTTTTTTTAATTTTTTTTTTTTAATTTCGAGGTTAAATTTGTACTACTACTACTAGAGTTGATAAATAAGCTCGTGTTAGAAATGTGCGACCTATTACTTCAAAATATACTACTCGTTGTTGTAAAAGACAGTCGAAAAGTACCCGAATCGACACCAAGTCATCACAATCTGTATTAGTTTCGCAGTTCATTGCATTGCTATCGTAACGATTGTTATAGTTAATGGCACTCGTAACAAGTCCGTCTCGTTTACAATTTATTGTACCGTAACCCGAGGTTACCGCGCATATTGACGGTGCCGAACGACCGTCTCCCCTATCCACTAAGTACGAACGATTGGGTGTATCGAGTCGCTAACTTCAGATGCATGCGTGATGTACGAAAGTATTTAGTGTTGACGTGTATAGCTCGCTAACTTACACACGAGAGATCAATCGTTACTGTTTATACTTGAAATATCCCCAATGAAGTTATTCTGCCAACATAAAAAGCACAAATATTACCGGTTTGTTTTCATAAAGGTGGTATTTTGAGAGGCAAGGATCAACTCCTTTTTCGGAGGGGGGGGGGACAAGAATTACGATTGAGAATCCAATAAATGTATTTATTTATTCATTTATTGAAAAACTCTTACAATTGCACATAAATGCACGGTGGCAAGTTCTCTAACTATCCCTATCCCACCGCTTACCTAACCCTCTGACGGAATAACTTCAACCCTATTTCATCCCCCTCAAAAACGCTTCTACAGTTCTACTGAGCCTATTCCAGTCCCTACCTGTCCTATTCAAGAAAGAGAATTTACCGATATCTAATCTAGCCCTCCTTAAAACTACCGCTCTATCATGACCTCACCTACCTCCATACCCTGATTCATTTCTCTCTATCAACTCATGCAGCTTCCCCAATCCCCCCTCTCCCTCCATTACCCTGAAGAAATTACATGGACGATCCTCCTTTCTCCGTATTTCCAGTTCCTGCCACCCCAAAATATTTACCGGCACGCAAGTGTTCAAGTTTTAGTTTGCAATTTTTTAGTAGGACATTCATTTTGTGGATACAAGTTCATTAGCCAGCTAATGTACACACGACAGGTCATATATTTCTACACGCCCACTTACATATCCAGTTATGTACGAAAGAAGAAAGTCGTCACCAACTTTTTTTTTCATTCCAAAATACTTTTTGCTAACAAAGTTTAGGTAAGTGTATAAAACTAAGGCAAACACATGTATTCTTGGGTTTGACAGGCCCAATTGTCTTTCTTCTGCTCTTCCTGCTCCTCCTCTTCGATCTCAACTCTTCTCACCACTTCCCTCCATTTCTCTCTACACTTCAACTTCAACTTGAATCCATGCCTCCCCTCTCTCTTCACTCCCATCGTCCATCTCTCTCTCTCTCTCGGTCTCCACAATCTTCTCTTATATAGCACATTTCCGACACCTCTTATACTCTGCTCTGGGTAGATCGTATCGCTCTTTTCTTTTCATAAATCCTTACCAACTCAGTCTCACCCTTTCTACCTTGAACAACATAACCATTCTACACCAACCTCTGTTCTGCTCTCATCAATTTGCTTTGCTTTCTTTCAAATTTCGATACTCCTGCAACACTTATAAATTTCGTCTCTGCTGCCTCTATAGTCTATAGAGTATACTCTCTTCCTTCCATCCCCTAGTCCAGGTAGCAGCTAACCAACATCGTCATCAACATGACAAAAAAAAAAATGCCAACGTTATAATAATTGTAAATTGTAATACTATTGAATTTTTAGGATGAATCGTTTTTAGGACGCAAATTACGATTAGAAACACAACCACGTATTTCGAATCCTACCGTTTACAGCTGCAGCTAGTTCTTATGAAATGTCAACATTTTTCAGTTGGTAGTACATTTTTCAATAGGCCTATACCATTAATTGTTAATAAAATTGTCAATTCACAAAACTGTGCATCAACCTTCCAATATCACTATGCGGTGGAGGACATCAGTTATATAAGAACTGATGAGTAAGGTACAATATTAAAAATAACGTTTATTTACTTGGTGTCTGTGCGTATATACGAGCGAGGGCAGGGGGGAGCTATTTTTAAACTTTCTGTTCGTTATGCATTAACGAACTATACAAACGTCATAAATCTCTTCCCGTAGAAAAATTATCAAAAAATATCGCGACCAAAATGAAGTGAAGGTATATTGAACAAATTAGTATTAATATACCCCGCAAACATCATCATTCGTGAATAAGAAGCGTTTCATTGGTTGAGCGAAGAAAAGACTCAATTTCACCTTACTCGAAAAATCGAACATGTTTTCATTTATTCATTTTTTGATCGTGCTCCACAGATCAAACGAAACCACAAAGTTTTTTTTCAACTCAAGTGACATCAACTAACTCGATACTGTTTAGTTTTGGGGCGCAATCGGTTGCACTACTTTCGAAAGAAATCATTTAAAAATTTAAAAAAAAATCCATAAGAATTTCTCGTGGAGAAATTTTTGAAAAAAATATTCTCTTCGAATGAATTCAAATTTTTACTAAATTCAAAAATAAGAATGATACATATTATTCCAGATTTTCACACAAATAGTATCCGCCATTTTGTAGAAAATAATTTTAATGTAGTTTTTCGAGATCAATTATTGTGGGGCTATTAAAAGGAGATGAAAATGTGAAATCAATTAAATAATTGAACGTTTTGGAAAATGAACAACAAGTAGAACAGGAAGACCGTGCACTATAGTAGTTTAGAATCGAAGTGTTTATAATGGTTTTCCTCTGAATTACATTTAAATAAGCCTAGATCGCTCATCTCGAAACGAGTACTCGGGGTTTTCCCAGTTTCATGAAATTTTGTTTCGATACTTTTCCGATGGATTTTCTCATTGAGTGTTTCACATTTTCCTCAAAAGATGCTTCTTATCAAATTTTCCCAGAAGTCAAGACCTAGGGGCTTTACGTAGGCCATACTAAGTTACTAACTAATCCGCTCGATTTATCTGTAACTATGATTGATGTCTATGGTTTCTGATGAAGTGAGTGGAGTAGGCAAACAAAAATGCCCATCATTTTTCCCACCCTTCGTGAATTGTGCAAATCATAACTTAGCAATAAGTATAATTTCGGTGCTAGGCCTACATATTAAATATTTAGTTACGTTACACATTTGACCTGTACCAAGTGCACTTTGACTGAATCGGCAAAATCGCGGTTGGGAAATTACCGACTACTTGTCAATCAACACTTGTTTAATAACACCTGTTGTTGATAATGGTCCACCGCTCCGTTCGTACACTTGCGGTCACATGAAAATTGGTTTATTCTGAAATGTCTTCTTTTTTTTTAATCCACCCATATTTTAGACAACATATTATCATTGTATTATATTATTATATAGGCCTATTATTTTAGATATCACATTATAATTGAATGGCTGTATGGGAAGTAGGCCTATTTATGCTAGTATTTGCTAGCATTTATGTATAGGTCAGTACAATATTATGCAGCTGGCTCAAGCACTTTATGTGACCGCAAGTGTGGGCCTACATTTGAAGCAATGAAAACTAGGCACACCATCAATACAACTCCAATGTTGTGATGGATTAATTGAAATAAGATGAACTGTAACTGGTAAACGATTAGATGTGTTTAAAGGTCGGGAGGTCTATTAAAGACGTGAGCTAACAAATAACACTGGCAACTAGCCTAAGTACCGGTACACTCAGTACAAGATGACCTTAGACATCGCGACTCACGTTTGTTTATGTTACGTAAGTCGGCGATCGATACATCCACGAGGCAGAAACGGACGAGTACAGTACGCGAATAGCAGTGATAAAAATTACGCCATTGGTGTAATTATATTGTATTACTTAGTCATATGATAAGAAAATAAAATCTTCACAGAACGTAGTGTAAACAAAAAGTCCAAGGTTATATTATCCCCCATTCAAGAGCAGACTCACTCTCTCAACAAGCTACAGTTACTGAAATGCTCTGGTGAATTAGTAAATTGTCGAATTATCTAACAAAAAATATACTTGTTAAGATTTCTTTACCCGGTTGACCTTCGGGCCCTTGACCATGTCACGACAGAAACCACTGCTATCAACCGTAACAGATTAATCCCTGTGATTACTAAGCAGCCATTTTCATTTAAAAAGACATAGGCCTACACACATTTGTTTACAAAATATCTTACCTCGAACTGCCAGTGTGCCGTTTGTAGTAATTGTTTGGCTTGATCTCGTGCACATCCAGCGGCTAATACAAATTGATTAATCATCACTTGTTCACGTAGAGAGTCCATTTTAGCCCCTAATACTATTTAATTATAAGCACACACCACCCGATCACAACACCTCGGCCAGACTTGTTTTCAAAACTACACTACTCATCCCCCAGACATTTACCAATGAATGACGTCAGTGCCGAGCTTGTGATTGGTCCAACAAGGTCGGCTATTACATTCAGTGTACTCGTGTTTTTGTTATTGCCGTTCTGATATTGTGCGCAGCCTCCCCACACATGTAGTCACCGGAAATAGGTCAATCCCCAGGAAATAAACATAAACAATGACGACTCACGTGACAGATTTATGAAATGGTGGAAAAAAGCATACCCAATATAGGTATTGATATTCAATATAATTCGATTGTGCAATGAAATATCGAATATATGGAATAGAAAGAATATCAGCAAAATGTATAGTGAAATATATTTTGGGCGAACATTTAAATTTTCCGATGTTGGCAATCTCTCTTTACTGTACTGCTGCCACCTGTTAGCAAAGACGATCTCTCATCAATGTTTTCAAAACATTCACTGTCAGATGACAGCTGACGTCTGTCATCTTTCACCCATGATAGGCTTTATGATTACTACACCATTATCAGTTTCTTATCAGTGTTGTAGCTACTTCAGTGGTTAACTGAATAACGGTGCTTTCGATCGTTATTTCTAAATCAGTTTTTCGTACAGAACTATTCGCATAGAGGTGTAAAATATAATAATTATTATGGAACCTAATCAACAAAGTGAATATGCAAGACCACCCCCATATACACCAATGCCAATGCCAGGTTCGTTAATTTCGTCATGATGTACTTTTTTATTGATTTCATCATTATTGTAATCACTGAAATCAATTGAATTTCATATTGACTGACGTCAAACGATGATACGTCCTCGCCCCAGGCCTAAATTTAGGAATAATTTGTTATTAGAACTTTTTAGCTTATTAGCTTTCCTTACTTATCATTAGCTTTCCTTACCTCAAGTCATGAGTAGGTAACAAAGTGGTAACTATCCCATAAAAATAATTACGATACTCTCGAAATGAAATCTAGCGATATGTTTGAATATTTGCAGGTACTGCCGTTCCCCCAAGTGTTCACCGTCAACTGCCTCCAGGTTACCAACCTTACCCGGGCCCTCAAGCGCCCGTCCCCGGCGTGTATGTACCTACTTACGGAGCGACTACAACGGTCACCGTTCAGCCGGCATCAAGACCTGTCAACCAGATTATCATTGTCGGAGCTTGCCCGGCTTGCAGAGTAAGATTGTTTAGATGCTGTAGTCGTAAGCCTTTAACCTACAACTATTTCAACGTTGTCAAGTGACTCTAAATGAAACTAATTCTAAAATGGTACAGTATTGAAAAGCCATGTTTTGAAAAGCCATGACAACAGGGTCAATAGATCAGTAGCTTCTTCGGTAGATACAAATATATGGTGTGAATTCAAGACCAAGTTATAATGTGCTGACTAGCTATGCCCATATCAACAAATAAAGAACAGCAACAGGTTGTTCTCTATCTTTCTACTGTACATCTACTAATCTGCTAGTCATAACAAATTACTAAATAACAATGACAGTAAGTGTAACCTCAAAAAGATTATGTTTGTAGTTTGGTTTTCATATGGACTCCAGGCATGGAAATCAAAAATTGTAAATTAAACGAATTGATTGGTCCTAAGAGAGTACATCCAATGTTGAAGTTCTATAGGAGCAACTGTGATCGGCCGGCCTGAACTTCACTCCAAAAACGGGGTATTTTTTCTAGGTGGTGCTAGTGTTGCCACCAGACTAGTACTGGCGACACTAGCACCACCTGGACAAAACACCATGTTTTTTGCGTGAAGCTCGAACTGTCAGATCTATAGAGCTTCCCATAAGAATTTACCGTTTTTCTAACGAAGTTATTATAAAGTCAATGGTAGGACGAATATAGGCCTACTACAGAATAAGGTCAAGGTCCATGTATCTACGTTCACCTGAATGTAGATAGATGGAAAAAGCGAGTCAAGAGATTTTGTAGCTTTCATTTTTTCAAATGGCTTGCTTTATTCGTCATGTTTTTAGAATAATTGTATACTAGAGCTACATTTTGAATGCTTGCCATATTACCAAGAAGTTAATAGATCACATTTTTAAACTATCATTTAGTGTAGTCGCTATTTATTTATTAATCAGAATGTATGTATAGTTTTATAGCGCCAATAGTTTATGAACTGCGATCATTCTTTCTGGCAAAGTTTCAGTATTTTTTATCAGATACTATAAAACAACGTACTCTATTAGACTATTTGTCGTGAATTCTTTATGACTTGATATTTTTCCAACCTTGCATGAGCTCATTAATTTGAAACCATTTAGACTCTAGAATTATTCATAGATGAACTTTAGCAATGGCCTTCATGTGACTATCATGAGTGACACTTTCTCTTTGTTTTTTTGTTTTTTTTTCAATTTATATGCGCACTACACAAGTTGGTCAGGCATGTTTCCCTCGCGTTGAAGGATGAGCTGGTAAATTACCACCCGTAGGCCTACAATTTTCAATTGTGGTCGCATTTGCAGCTATCAACTTCTCAATTTTTGAATGAGTTTCGTTAGTTCTTATCAAGTCATCATGACGTATGCGGTATGATGGTAGATGATGGATTGAAGTCCATGCTTATTACTCACACATCATGGACTGTATATTTTTCTAATGAAGCTGTTCGTGGCCAACGTCACACTGAAAAATCAAGACAGTGGCGTAACTAAAAGAAATTTTAGGTAGAATTATCAAGAAAACTGTATTTTCGTGTTTTTTTTTAACGTTTCTTTCAATCAATGTAAGACTCCATGATCAACCCAGTGTCAAAATTCTGTAGGGGGCTCGGACAGCGATTGCCGCCTCAGCACCCAGGCTAGTCGGACCCTGCAACCAATAAATGTGTGTATCATTTTGTTTGCAGGTTGGTGTACTTCAAGATGACTTCACCTGTCTAGGAATATTCTGTTGTATATTCTTCTTTCCACTGGGAATTCTATGTTGTCTTGCGATGAAGAACCGTCGTTGCTCCAACTGCGGAGCTTACTTCGGATGAAACTAATCCGAGACTAGAGTCGAAAACAAACCAAAGCCGTTCCTTCCATATATTAGTGATAATGTTGAAGAAAATAATATAGCTACATAACATATCAAATAGAATTAGTTCAACTTATCAGAAATAAATAATCGAATGAATAAATAAATACATAAATATATAAGTTCATATATAGTTCATATAACTATTTTGCAAGGCACATCTTACTTGATTCTCAAAATGAATAAAATAATGAGGTATGAACTATAGATGGAGGAATAGTAAATTTTTTAAATATATGAAGAGTAATAGTACCTTGTGAACTATATGTACTTCATATTTATCTCAAATTTTCTGCAGTAAGTTATTATTCATATGCATATATATATCATATATATATATATATATATATATATATATATATATATATATATATATATATATATATATATATATATGTATATATATATATATGAACATATATATTAGGCAAACTGTATGTTATGTAATTATATAATATTTCAAAATACTTTTATTTTAAACTCAGGAGAGTTGAACCAATTTTATCTAATACATTATCCAAGTTTGAAGTTGATAATGATATTTTAATATAGAAATATGTGTATTTTATAAGTCTGCATACATCACTTCATCAGTGCATAATCACTCTATATAATATATAAATATATTGTTTTGTAACTCAATATAATGTAATATAAACTATGGGTTTTATTAGTTGTATTTTCTATGCTTCAAGTTCATATATAATATTATTTTAGTAATTGTATAATATGTTAAAATACGAATATGTAAAATGTTGAAAATGTGAAATATATTCCAATATTTTATTGCCTTAAAAATAACTATGCAAATTTACTCAAATCAGTTCTATGCACTCTGTGGTTCCCAGGGCTGGCCCTTGGGCTGGGTGACCTGGGCGGCTGGGCGACCTGGGCAGCTGCCCAGGCCGCAACATTTCCAGGGGCGCACAAATTTGTGGTTTTCCGTAGTTTTTCTTCATTTCACTGCAAGAGGCGTTTGACAAGTGATGAAAGTTACCATCGCCGTTGGTTAATCCATTCGGAGAAATCAGACAGCGTTTTTTGCTTTTGATGCAAGATTTTTGACAAAAGTACGCATTGCAAGAGCAGTGCTCGAGGTCAGAACGGTTTCGATGATCGAAAACTCATTTTAAGAGCACTGAAGTTACAAACAAAACCTACAAGAAAAATCCTCAAATCATCACAAATAATATATTGAGATGAATTTGAGTGGAGTTAGTGGACAACTAGGATCGCGTATCATCTCAAGCTTCGCCCTCGAATTGATCAAATCTACTCGTGTGTCGCCCAGGGCGCAAAAACATCACGAGCCGGCCCTGATGGTTCCCCATCTGCCATCTGACTTTATACTTCTTTTTATGTTTCAAATAAATATCCAGGAAGAGTTTTCATTCACACCTATTTATAATTATCTTATCTTCAATTCTTTGAATTATTGTGATGCTCATTTACCAATTTTTCCATTCATGAACTGACGTCAATGTAATCTCCAATGACGATATTTGATTTCGTGAATTACTATGCAACTTGTTATACACCACCACACGGCAAATAGTATTGTATTGACACAAGGCGTTGGCATTGAATTTGAAGGTCGTAACTAATAGCTAGGACTGTAGGATCCATAGATGAAGGTTGGATCAGGCCTTGGCGCACTGAACCGTCACTGAAGAGACCGGGGTTCGATTCCCATCGTTTTCGGCCATCCTGCTTTAGGTAATATGGGATTTTCCTCTGTTGTTAAAGCGAAGATTGGGATATTCGGCCACAACCGTCTCATTCGGAAAGATTAAAGAGGGTTATTCACTATAATCAGGTCAGCCCTTCAGTACCAATATATCGACTCAAATTGAAATATTTCAAGTAATAATTTGTTTGTTATCAATATCGAAAACTTGACATAAAGTCATTGTTTCCCGAATAAGACAAAGGATGAAAATTCAAGATCATTTGAACAGGGCATCACAAGGGCGATCTTACCACCTCAAAGCAATAGTTGGATATTACATAGCTCATTTAACAAATTGTAGAAATGATGCAATTCAAAAGTTGTGTTGGGATAAAGTTTTCAATCTTCTTTCTGAATATATCTTCTCTTTCTTCAATTTTCTTTATCTTCTTTCCTTCTTTTCCTCCAAATCCTCCTTTCTTCTTCTACATAATGAAAATGCAAGTAACAGATTGTATAGCGACCGGTTAATGTCATAATTAACACGTATTGAATCCCGTTTCACTATGAAGTTCCTTCCGCCTTGTCGAGGATCTCAACAATACGTTGATTTACGCTTCATTAATCGTTACTGACGACCTCGCATGAACAATATAATACAAGTTTTTGTTGACAATTAAGGCTAATTTAATAATATATATATATATATATATATATATATATATATATATATATATATATATATATATATATATATATAATTATATATGAATTAACTTATATTGAGCTATAGTAAATCTAAAGCGACGAAGTCTTATTACTATTCGAGGTTGAATACTGTTGCAACTGTTGGGTGATTTGGTCAGAAATTCTGACTACTTTTACTCGATAATTGGATATTGTTGATATTCAGTGCATGAGGATTGTGAATTTCGAAGGTTTTTCCGCAAGTTTAGTTGACCATGTCTTTATCAGGGTCGAAAACCGAGAAGACTAAATGAAAGAACTTTGTTTCCTCAAATGCAAATCAATTAGAATATCTGAATCGAATATTATTAAATCGAACAGTTATGTGCACTGATCGATTACAATAAATTTACATTATCTTTTTATTCTCATTCCATTATGGTAATCAGGGTTGTATTTGAGCCTAGGCCACCTATGGGCTGCTCTCTACGGCAGCTCGTGCTGAGAATTGAAATTTGGCCAAAGAGTTTGAAGAATATGCATCCCATTTTTATTTTGCAGAATTCAGCAAATGAAGGAACAAAAATGAGTAATGGCATTTTCATGGAAATATTCAATAAAAGTATGAAAATATCACTTTGAAAAAATTAATATAGAAATATTTTATTGATTTAAAAATATGAGAGAAAATATTTTTTCAACATCTTTTATGCGGGCATCTCGAGGCGTTGAAGCGTTAAAATGTGCCCATCTGCATGTATCTCGCGATTATCGAAATTACTGTTGATAATAAGATGTGCAGCAAACACGTTTTGTTTTGCCTTGGAGTGGCTGGCTATAACCTGCACGAATCCACGACTGATAATAATTATGTTTTTTTTTCTACCAGAACCAGTTTGATTGTGGGCCTCTTCTCATGCGTTATCTTTAATAGACATCATAAAGTCTCAACTAAATATAAATTGGAATATTTTTTTTAAATTCATTTTAAAATGATTAATTTATTATCTGTTTTTGGATAGCGGAATGGAAATGGGCGTTACATATTGTCAAGGAGCCATTCCAATGTGCACCTTAATGGTAGATGGAAACCATGAAAAAAAAACTTTGTCAGTATGATCGACCATGGCAGGAAACGAATTCCTGTCTCCCTATAGTGACGTTTCAGTGTGCTAGCCACTGGTCCACCCATCTCAGTATAATTACTAAATAATAATTGATAATTATATTAAATTGATACATTTAATTCACAATTTAATAACCCATTTTAGTTTCATCAACTATAGTAAACAGTGAAAGTGGAGTGAAATGAATTGAATGTCTTACAAAATATATTCAAACAGTCATAGTCAACAATGAAAGTGGATTGAAATAAAAAAAATTCACAAATTTTTTTTTATATATATTACGAATCATAATTATTTGAAGTCATTTATTACATTACTTCAAATAATTATAATTATCTGATCTAAAAATTGTTTTAAAATCTGAACTAACTTCTTTTCTCTTCCTTCGACGTTAAAAGTGTCATACAATCTTATAGTGAAGGGCACACGGCAATTATATGATCATACACGGAAAAGTATTAGTTTTTATTTCGTTTGTTGATTACGCACAGCCAATCACAGTGCCATTTTATGTTCCCGTTTAAAAAAAAATAAGTTCATTTGAAGACTGACTCAATTAGAACACAATTAGTTGCCATAGAAGATTACGCTAATAGAGGAACAGAGAACGAATATTCGGAAGAAACGTATCAATTTGTTGGCAGAATAACAAAAAAAAAGTTATCGGTGCCCCACGTCATTGTCTTATCATCGTCTTATGAACTTGAGTTCCTTACAATTAGTTACTTACAAAGTATTGCTATTTGTATTCTATATCTATTTGACAATATCACGTCTCAAGTACTTTTATAATTACTTTTTAAGAAACATTTTAAAGACAGTTGGACCACGATATCAGTTGACCAGTAATGACGTCACACACTGAGAAGAGTCATGCCGCATTGTCACTGCCGTCTATAGATAAGTCATGACACCTGACTTTTTACGTCAATCTGAATTTCCACACAATCCAACTTGAAAAATGATAGAGAGTTAATTTTATAAGCGCTTATAAAAATGCTCAACGACTTTAACTATAATGCATGTAATTTTGAACAAACACTATAAAGTCTATCTACAAATGAAATACATATATGTATATATATATATATATATATATATATATTTTTTTTTTTTACATCGTAACTTGATACAAAATCATTGTTTCCCAATTAAGTCTATGGATGAAAGATATATATATATATATGTATATATATATATATATGTATATATATATATATATATATATATATATATATATATATATATATATATATATATATATGTATATATACATATGAATAAATATATATATATATATATATATATATATATATATATATATATATATATATGAATATAAATATATAAATATATATATATATATATATATATATATAAATATATATATATATATATATATAAATATGAATATATATATATATATATATATATATATATATATATTAATATATATATATATATATATATATATATATATATATATATATATATATATATATATATATATATATATATATGAAGAGAGAGAGAGAGAGAGAGAGAGAAAAAGAATATTGTTTTTTATGATTGAAATCAATCTAGTATAAAAACAAAACTGTATCAAGCGTATTGTTGAATACATTGATACAGCAGGCCTATAATATCTGGATCAATGTCAAACTGTGTACGTGTCAGCAAATTCCCAGCATGAGGCTTATCAAATGATAATTATACTATGGTGAGAACAGAGTGGCGAACGACCGACTCAAAAGGAGCCAAATCCCGCGCACTTCCATTTGATATAATATCATTTACAATCAATAATCAAAATTATCAATTTCAATTTTGCTATATTATTTTCACGGAAACAGGTGTTAAGATTACCGCAGGTTAAATAGCAGATTTTTTTAATTTTTTTTTTTTAATAACATCGAAACTTGATACAAAATCATTGTTTCCCAATTGAGGCTAAGGATGAAAGATAGGATCGTTTGGACGGGGCACCATAAGGGCGATCTTACCACCCCATTTTGATTTTTTAAAACTAATGAACTTCAACAACAAAAAAATTCATAAAAGATTCATAAAAAAGATTTATAAAAAGATTTATAGCTTCAGTGAATCATTTCATTGGTTTTCAAGTTTCCAATTATATATATCGTAATCTTTTGTATTTTTAGTATCATCATGAACGGTATAGGCCTATGTTGTTTCATTGTACAATTGTTTTATCTACCTCAATTATCTATTTTATATTTTGTATTGTTATTCCTTGTCTTGTGGAAACCTTTTTCGTAGAAAGGCTGAGTCTTATTTTTTGAAGATAACACAAAATATTAAAATAATTTGAACATAATATTCGCTAAGTTGCAATGGCCATGCCATGCACCCACACTGCCATCTTTCAATAGCACGAGGTTTCAGCAAAAACTCAAGAAATAAGACACTCACCCATATATATATATATATATATATATATATATATATATATATATATATATATATATATATATATATATATATATATATATGTATATATATATATATGTATATATATATATATATATATATATATATATATATACATATATATATATATATATATATATATATATATATATATATATATATATATATATATATGCATAATATATATATATATATATATATATATATATATATATATATATATATATATATATATATATATATATATATATATATATATATATATATATATATATATATATATATATATATATATATATATATATATATATATATATATGTATATATATATATATGTATATATATATATATATATATATATATATATATATACATATATATATATATATATATATATATATATATATATATATATATATATATATATATATATATGCATAATATATATATATATATATATATATATATATATATATATATATGTGTATATATATAATATTTATTTATATATATATATATATATATATATATATATATATATATATATATATATATATATATATATATATATATATATATATATATATATATGGGTGTGTGTGTGTGTGTGTGTGTGTGTGTGTGTGTGTGTATCTCAATGCAAGAAGAAGGTTACGAGCGTTCTACTTCTGTCGTGGATACCATATTATATCATATATCAATCAAACGTGATTTGCATAATACATTATACGTGAAGTGGAGAAAAATGTGTATGCATCATTGCTGAACGATATTCCCGTTGGCTTTTCCTTGGATCTCCCCACGAACAACTTCCTGCCTCTTCGGAACTCGCGGTTTCCTTCTAGCACGTGACTCATGTATAAGCTCACTTCTACGGTATCTTGACAGTTTTCCACAAATTGTAATAATGGGCTTTCGTTCGATGTTGAGATAATAATCAATAAGATGAGATTTGTTTTCAATAACATCGAAACTTGATACAAAATCGTTGTTCCTATATTCCTATTGTTCCGTTATTATATGGATAAAAGTAGGATCGTTTGGATTGTTTGAACAAGAAGATATATGTCAACATTTTTCATATGCATTTTCAGATATAGGCCTAAAATTGAAGATGAAATTTATTCTCTGTACTAAATTTTTCCCAAACTTCATAACTATTTGAATAGATATATTTTTAAGCTCATTAACAGAATGTCATCCAATTATGATACTTTTAAATACGAAATGATAATGTTTTCTTGATTAATAATAATTGTTCCCTTATAATGAATGTTTTGAACTTATTCAAATTTTTAATGCTACGTGATCACATAAAAGCAAGAGATCAATATTCTGAAATATCCTTGTCTTAACCTTTAGCCTATAGGTAGGAAGTAAGAATGTAAGCCGCACCACAGGCCACAACTACCAAATTTGATTTTGATGTTTTGTATTTTATTTTCAACATCAAAACTTGAAACAAAATCATTGTATCCCAATTGAGGTAGGATCGTTCGGACGGGCCACCTCAAGGGTGATCTTACCACCACAAAGAATGGTCAATAATAACATATAACTCATTCAACCAACAATAAATCGTAATCATTTTAGGAATGTTTTCGATTTATTCAGCTTCAAATAACACAAAACTATGATATCACATAGTCATTTAATTAACTATAGTATATTCAGTGGTCATAAATATTGAATTGTGGTTCAAGTACACTTAATTTCTTCGCGTATCCTTTATTTCATAGTTAGAATACATTGTATTCAAGTTATCGGAAGCACAGAAAGCCTTCAATAGTCGCTAATGATTGCTGGCCCAACGTTTACAACAGGCAACGTACTCGAACCCGAGACGTATACGAAACATTGATGAGGAGGGAAGGGAAAGTACACTTCCCATTAAGGGGACTATTATTTCCTATCAAGGCCCTCGGCCACCTATATTAACCACTACCGCAAACGACACTCAACATAACCTACTCAATTCCCTCGGAGGACAACACCGTACACAAACTAATAATACAAATATTAATTCTATAATTTTATTTTTAAAGTTTTTGAATTATTGTGTATTTATATTATTCCTGAAAATGCCTATTTCTGCTGAAATTTCTGTTTTGCCGACGATGGACGTCGTAATTGGGAAGCTTGACCAGAATGCGTGCTGCGTGGAAGATATTGTAATAAATGGTTTGCCGAAGAATGGTTTACCGAAAGTGTTGCCGAGGGAAGGAGCTTGGTTCGAAAGTTTACCGGATCAACAACGTCATGGTACATTTTTGAAAGACGCTATCGAAATATTGCTCGAGAAAGCAGTTTATCAGGCGACGTCTCGAGACAATAAAGTTTTGGAATGGAGAGAACCGAAACAATTGGAGGCGTTGATGGAACTGGGATTGAAGAACGAACCAGAAAATCACGAGAAATTATTAGAATTAATGAAAGATACGATTCAGTACAGTGTGAAGACTGGCCATCCATATTTCGTCAACCAACTCTTCTCAAGGTATGTCAATATATTACATTTTATTATCATTCCATTTTTAATTAATTGTGTGCATTGAATTATTTACATACCAATTGAAAAAAGAACAGTATGAAACTAGAAGAAACATAAAGAATAATCGTATAAAACGTAAAAAACAGGAATGGGATTTCAAAACAGAGGATTAAAAATGTGTGTAAATGAATATTTTCTGGATTCCGTTACAACTTTTGAACAAGATATGAAGAGCGAATAATAATAAAGAAGTTAACATCTTTTTAGAACTATAATTATATTTGAAAAAATACATTTCACAAATGCACGTGCTCTGGTTAGAACTGAAGGACTTCGGTATTAATCCACGGACTTGACCAAGTTGTTGTTTCTACTCGTAGCTTATTAATATTTCATTCATGTTTTAGTCTGATAATTAAAATTATTCAATTTTTCTAAATTTCTTACTTTATTATTTATAGATAAAATAATCCATCACTAACTTAACGAGCTTCTTATACAAGATGTCGAATCTTTAGAAATATTAATTTAAATCGATCTCAATGTCAGGGACAACCGGTCATTCGTTGTTTCTGACGAATATTATGTTAGATCACAGCTACAAGAACATGTCTTGTAGGCCTACAGAATATAACCAGAATAACGAGTGATTTTCAAGTTGAATGACCTATCACAATAATATTTGCATCACGTGTAGATCTATATTTAGAGTAAAAATCATGAAACACGATCACGATCACATGGGAGAATAACGTCCAAGTTAGATAAACTTAAATGTATCTCCTGTAATCTATATATAAATAACAGTGATTAACAATTTCAATATCTCGAGTAATATAATAAGGCCTAGTATTACAAAGTTCAGTTATAGCCTTATTCTTAGAGCTGATGAAAACTAATAGTATGTGTAACCATGATAACAATACTTAACCGTCAGTTAGAGCCATTTCCATTGTTAATTTTTTCTGTCGTGGGGCTGGTTGCGCAAACTGATACATTTTATTTCAAGTATGCTCTTACTGCTTAATGAACCCACCAACAGCGATGTTATATGGGGGTACGAATGAGCAGGTGATAATGAAACTGTAAAGTGATGATGAGTGAAGGGAAGTTTGACAAAAACCCATGTCTTATACGGGACTCGAACCCATGCCCAATGTGACTTCATTTCTTTTCAAACGGTGTCATAGTTGACTGTGAGCTAGAGAGGGCGACGAACTGAGTTGGACTAGACAATAATTAGGAAATCCACTTATTATTTTCCTCGGTTATTCATGTCATTTACGTACCTTAATTTTTAACTACTAATTAACACGTAATTGAAACTAATGGAATCTCCATTTGCTGTAGAAAACTATCAGATGTAAATATATTCAATCATCATACAAAAATAAGTCAATCATCGTTAGGTCAATGTCTAAATCAAACTAGTATTGCAACTTGTAACTTTGATGAATTCGTCATTTTTTGATAGATTGTATTTTATTTCAATCTATCGTACCAACTAAAATCTCTCCACTGAATTTTTTGATCAGATTTGTATTAATTTTCCAACAAAAATTATCAATTACTGACGTAGTTCTCAGTTAGAGCTTGTACATGATTCTTTTCTTATCGACTCTTTGGGTTTTTAAGATCATATGTAAAGTGATAGCAAATATTGACGAAGATGGGCGAAAAAATGAAACATAATAATTATGTGCATTTTCGTAGTTTTCTTGCAGTAATGATTCGACATGACCTCCTGAATTATTTTTCATTACGAACCATACACAATGTTTACCATAAAAAACAAAAGACAGAATAAATAAACATTCCCTTTCATTCACTTGAAGACATGAATTTAGATTCACCATAGTTTCTTTCAAGTTTCACGAAATTCATAATTTCATTCAATTCAAGTAAACAAATCTAAATGTGCTATCTCTCTTTCTGTTCATCTTGCTTTATTTCTTGATTCGAGAAAATCGAACAAGCAATTTGTTGGCAGTCACCCATGCTCACAGGTTTCAAGTAAATCATTGCAATTGATATTATGTACTATATAGACTACTCAGCTGACAGTTACGAACATCGTCTGCATACACATATGTAGAGCGTTATCCTCCAACTTTTGTCTAGTCTACACTTTGTCTGTCAGTCCCTGACCTGATTGTTACGCTAAATGCAGGTCATCCCCGATAATTATACGAATTCAACACTTCACAATATAATTTAACAAATCTTTTTTTATATTCACGTCCAGTTTTATCGGATTAATTCACTTTCGATTCTGAAACTAACATGGAATTTGGCATTTATAATTTTCCATTCTCCACTTCTATAGCAATGTCAATATATCGCTTTCTGTAAGTCAGTCCTTCTAATATTATTATAGTTTTTATTCAAAGATCAATCCAAGATTTTGTATGAAAAAAAGAATGTGTCGACATAATATGTGAGACATATTATTCAATACAATAATTGTATTATAATTGTAATTAAATTCAATTATTGAATATTGAATACATACCACTTTCATATTTTTCCTTGACTTTATATTGTTTTTATATATAAACATTCCGAGCGTATTTATTCATCTTAATGTAGCAACAAAGTATTTCAATGTATATATTTATCCATTTTTTGTCCAAGCGGATTGACACTCTTGATACTTTAATAGAATAATGTATTTTAAAAGTGAAGCATATGGACAGTCAAGGATAACATACACCACTTGTACAAAATACACACAGTATTGAAACTCAAATATGAACATATACTCGTCTATATAGTCTATAAAATGAACATAAGGTCTATACATGAAATTAAGGGAATGGTGGGTCTTATTGTTTTATAAATATGATTAGCAACTACAAAATCAAACATTAAAATCAACAAATTTAATATCAATTTTTTTTTTTCAAATAACATCCAAACTTGATACAAAATCATTGTTCCCCAATCAAAGCTATGGATGAAAGATGGGATCGTTTGGACGGGGCACCACAAGGGCGATCTTACGACCCCAAAAATTTAATATCAAATATCTTCATTCATTTTTATATTTGAAACTGTAATATCAAATTTAATATCGACCTTTCTATATGCCTATACATATTTGCTGTATTTGTGATGGATACAAATTAAATCCGATAGATTTCAGAAAAACATCGCATAAAATATGATTATGTTGAGGATAATAAATCTGTAAAAGTAACTAATTAATCAAAATAGTGTGTATGTATAGCTAATAAATCAAATCAATATTATATGAATTACATTTATATTGATCATAATTAACGCATTTATCATCCATGTTGTCATCTGTTATAAATTATAATCAATATAAAAATACATTAAATGAAAATATTTATATGTGTATATATCTCAACGCTTGATGAAGGTTCCGATCGACCGCCTCACATATCCGACACCACTAACGAACGGGTGGTTCTCACCTGAATATCGTTCCAATATACATGATAATTAACAACAGCCTTGTATAAAATTTAATCAATCATTCACCGCTATGTTTACTTTCTTCATCAGTCAAGCCGTTTTATTCGGATGCAATCATTTCAATGCCACGTCTGTATAATTATATCACTGCCCCTGCTACTGGAACATCATGAATAATTGAACATTTTAACTTGATTATACATTTTCTCTCTTCATCATTTTATTTTCACAAGGTAAACAGTCAGTCTTAGGTATAGGCGTTGTCTAATATTGTTCATTTCATGTATCTGAAATATATACATTGTATAAATATAAATGTATTGTAAATATAGATTATTTAGATTTATTCTAAATAGGTATAATTTGATTACCGGTACTTTTAATTTTTTATATATCGGTCAGCTGTAATTGATCGCTTTTGAAGCGTTAGAAACGATATGTAGGTTTCTTTGAAATTATATCACAAATTGTTCTAATTAAGTGAACAATAATGCACATCAAATTGTGTTATCCAATCACATCATCGTCAGTTTGATTTTGACCGGCACATGTAGCTGAGTGGTTAACGCACTCGCTTCATGTGATCCAGTAGGTAAAGAGGTATGTCGGATTTGGTTCGATTCCCGCCGCCGTCCATCTTTACAGGGGTTTTTCTTTGTTTCCCTCTGTAGTCTATAGGCTAATGCCGGAATGGTTCCTACAATATAAGCCACGACCGCTTCATTCCCACTATCCTTTCCGATACCAAAGAAACCTTCATCTCATCATCCCATCATCTCATCAATCATTCATTCGACATCAAAGGATCTCAGTTATCATTATAGTGCGTCGTTAAAACTCAATAAAAAAAATGATAATTTGACTTTGTTTTGAACCAACTTTTCTATAGTTCTGGAAATTTTTCTTCCAGACTATAGTTTCTTCCTTTCTAGACATCCATATATTTAATCACATGAACAATACATGCATACTAATGAATGAATAATGACATTGCAGTGTGGATCCGTACGGTCTGGTCGGCCAATGGCTTGGAGACGCCCTCAACCCTAGTGTGTACACCTACGAGGTTTCCCCCGTCTTCACCCTGATGGAAGAAACAGTCCTTAAGGAGATGAGGAAGATTGTCGGATTCCCAGGTGGAGAGGGTGACGGAATCTTTTGTCCCGGAGGATCTATTGCTAATGGTTATGCCATGAGTTGTGCAAGATACAGATATTGCCCTGATGTCAAGGTAAGAACGGAAACCACATGCACTTCCATATTGCTGGTCAAAAAACCCGTGTTATAATAAACAGGATCTGGTTAGTGGTGATCGCCAATCTTTGCAAGGTTTTCTGCTAAAATGTAGGGGAAATTACCTTTCAATTGTTTACTGTGGATTTGCGATAGTATCACGTAATATTTGTTCATATTCTATTTTATCATAGTTGATAAATATTTTGTTCTTGCCTATACCACGATTAAAATGTCACTGTGGATTATCAAGCTATTGATTTTTTTTCATGTTTATTCTATTTTGTCTTCTTTTGTTTTTATATGATGAGTGCTGATTAGAATTCTAGTGATTATGATATAACCTAATTATTATTCTATAGATTTATGATAGGTCCGAATTAGTAATAATGTGTCCAATCATCAAACATTGATATCCTGTCTTGAACATAAAAAATTTGACGAAAAAAAAAGGAAAAAATATTGAAAGAAGGTTTGTGGTAGGGACACCATAAGGGCGATCTCACCACGCCATTCTGATTATTTAAAATGAAAAACAATGTAAAAATATAATAATAATCTTGTGTTCTCTTTTAGAGCAAAGGACTTCACGGTTTGCCACGACTAGTTGTGTTTACATCCGAAGACGCTCATTATTCCATCAACAAGATGGCGTCGTTCCTCGGCATCGGCGCCGATAACGTTTATCTCGTCAACACCGACGCCAGAGGCAAGATGGATCCCGAACACCTCGAGGAGTTGATTCAACGGTCACTCGCAGAGGGAGCAGCACCGTTCATGGTTTCTGCCACCGCAGGTAGGCATACAAAGACTTTTTGAGGGGACGCGTCAACCGGAATAAATTTGACTCGGTTGTGTGATATAGGCTTGGTTGTCCAACCTTATCTGACCCAATTAACCCATTTCACAACAATCTATTACCCCCAAATCCATTAAAAGCACCCCGAAGCCCATGTCACACGACCAAGTCGACTTCATTCCGGTATACGTTTAGCGCCCCCTCTTATAAGGGATGATTTTTTATGGTGCTTATTAACCCCACCAACAGCAATATTATATCGGGGTACGGATGAACGGATGATAGATGTTTTGAAAATGATTTTACTCATACCTTGTGCAGGATTTGAACCCACACCCAACCTGACTTCAGTTTCGAAGCAGTTTTATAGCTAACTCAGATAGAAGGGTGGTATATGTGTAGTATGCGCTTTCTGCTATATATGAGATTTTTTAATAATATAAACGAAAACATGAAAAAGTATAAGTATAAGTTTGACACTTCGCTTTGTATACATTTTTTACTTTTCAACTTGGTTTTGGATTAATTTATGAATTGTCACTGGTCAGTTATCGATTGATGGTCAATATTGATGAGAAAATCCAACATTCTCAACTCTTATCAACATGTTGATGAGACCCAACATGATCGTGTCGTGTGAGGGCTAGGTCAGGAGTATACTGGTTACCCTAAATGCTGTCAACATGTTGAGTCAAGATGTTGATCGTGTATGCTGGGTTGATTAATTGAATTTATCAAAAGTTATTATAATAATAATATGTTTTCTACTCCAGGAACCACCGTCCTTGGGGCTTTCGACCCTCTCCCAGCCTTAGTCGATATCTGCCAAAAGTACAAGATCTGGCTTCATGTGGATGCGGCGTGGGGCGGTGGAGCCCTCATTTCAACCAAACACCGCAAACTTCTTGAAGGCATCGAAAAGTAAGTCATCGGTCAACACTCTACTCGTCATCGCATTCAGTTTTTCTCTCTCTCTCTCTCTCTCTCTCTCTCTCTCTCTCTCTCTCTCTCTCTCTCTCTCTCTCTCCTGCTAGATTCAGGGATTGTTCACCCATCTTTTTTTCTAACAGAGTTCTTATTCGATAACTGCAAACGAAATGAGAACGCAACGAAAGTGTCAAAGCCCAAATGATACACCATGTTAAAGTATAACTTGGATAATCGTCGGAACAAAACGAAAATGTGCAGCTTTCATTTCGCTTTAGAGTTATAGAATAATGGTCCAGGCAATTAGTCGAACCGGAAGTGGACCTACACGTGCTATGTGGCATCGTATAGCTTTTAGCTTAGTTCAAATTAGTTTAGGACAGCCTGGACAGGTTATAGGTTGGGATGATTTTGGTGGTTGGGTTTGAATTAATTTGGGTTTAGGTTGCACGTAACAACAATAATAATAATTGCATTGAGTGTTGTTTTTCTTCACGCTCTATTTCTCAATAGAGAAATCGAATTTAAACTTGACCTTCGTAAAAAAATGTATCCAATCACAATCCTTCGAATGATTCATGAAAAAATTCGAAAATTAAAATTGAAAAAATACACTCAATATAATATATTTTCCAATATGCGAGTAGTGTAGCGATAATCAGGGTAATTAATTCACCAGTTTCAAATATGAAGGAAAATATTTCCTTGGTACCTCTTAACCACACCTATTGTATACATTTACAATTTTTTCTTAAAACTATATATTGGCTTCAAGTTGGCGTACAATAAGATTGATTTCAGTGAAAAAATGTACTTTATCCTGAAAAATATTTTCAATATAGTAATTGTAGGCTTTTTTTAAAAATCTTTGTACGAATGAACGTGAGTTTCAACTTAAAATTACCATTTCATGATTTATTTGCCCCAAACCTTTTGAAAGTTGTGTCTACATTTTATTTGTATCTTATACATCGGTATCAATTCGGATGCAAACCTTAATTTAATTTCGTCATAGACCAAGGATAAGGTCTGTGCAAGGATATGAGATTTTGTGAATGGAAACTCAAGGGTCATCGACAGTTCGAAACCGCTTGAAAGTTGAATAATCATCCATCACAACGCCTAGTCAGCCAAAATATCATACCAACTTATAAAATTCTCCCTTTCACTTTTCTACTATTTAGTTTTTTCTTCAACCTTGATAAGCCAGTTGCAGTCCAATAAAGTAATTTATTATTATATTCATCATATAATAAAAAAAAAATGATACGTGTGGCAAATTGTCAAGGGAAACATAAGAAAACGGATAATCTTACAGAAATCTACGAAATATGTAAATCCATGATATTGTTAATACCTATAAGTGCAATTGGCAATTACGGTTTCTCAAGTCTTGGTTATATAGAAATGTGTCATTGTGTAACTGAAATGTAGTGATAAAGGATTAATTACCAACTATAAGATCTACATTTACGATTAAATTAATTGTACAGCTATCAATATTATCATTGTTTATTAACAGTGTTCATTATCAATCAAGTAACTTTGCAGTTATTTTTAATATCTTAGACCCCATATTACCAATAATAAAAATGTGTTAATTAGGCTAATTATCAATTGGGGTACCAAAATACCATTGGTAACCAAGGGTAATAACAAGTTAATCCACTAATTATCGCTTAATCAACACATTCATCATTCGTAAAATGGGACCTTAATAATTTAAAATAGTATAAAATATAATAGGCCTGATATAAAATTGAATAAGTTATTCTTCTATCATCTTGATATAATTTCGTATCCTTCTTTTCTAATGCATTCTTCATTCGTATTTGATTATTCTGCATCTTCATGACAGCTGTATTAGCAGAAGAATCATTATTTCTTCAAATAAAAATGTCCTCTTCTAAAATATCACGATAATTTTATAATTTCACAACTTTGAACATGGGCAAATTGTATTCTCCTTGACAACTTCATTTGCTGCCATTCATCGTTCGCACCAATATATTTTATTAAAAGTGAAAATATTTTTTTCCCCAGGGCTGATTCTGTGACCTGGAATCCTCACAAGCTGTTGACCGCGCCGCAACAATGCTCGACGTTCCTGACACGTCACGAGGGTATTCTCGCGGCTTGCCACTCCTCCAACGCGTCTTACCTCTTCCAGAAGGACAAGTTTTACGACACCAAGTACGACACAGGAGATAAGCACATCCAGTGCGGACGCAAAGCCGACGTACTCAAGTTCTGGTTCATGTGGAAAGCCAAGGTAAACATAAGTTATACTTGTATGATTGTACCTACGAAAGAAGGTCGTCTATAAGTAGAACAAATACAAATACTGAGGTGTGAGGCCGAGTGGTTAACACACTGAACCCTCATTCAGGAGACCGGGATTCGATTCCCGCCGTGGTCAACCAACCTGACAGGGTCTTTTCGTAATTTCCTTCTGTCGTTCAGATCAATACTGGGATGGTTCCTTAACAACTGGCCACGACCGATACTCCCTATACTATCCACAAACGCGTATTAAAATAATCTTTCATCTCATCATCCCATCACCTCATATATATCATTTACCGACGCCAATAGATCGTAGTCATCAGTACGGTGCGTCGTTAAACCCAATATAAATAAATAACAAATACAAATATCACCGTTTTATATTAGTATGGCAGTGATATGTTTATAGGGTACGATTTATTCAGGACGAGGTTTACGATAAGAAACGAAGCTACATCTTACAAAAGCGTTAAAACTTAAAGTCTTAGCGAGTTATGGTAATTAACTAATAACCGAAGCTATAGAAGACAGAAAAAGTTACACGTAGTGCGGAAACACTTTACAAAAGAACACGTTCATATTTTAACAATCAAATTGAATGTAAATGTTACTGTTGACTTTTTGTTTCTATTGTTTGGTCACATTGTGCTTCATCCGTAGTCACTTTTGTGGCCAATCATAAAAGCATTTGTATAAAACCGATTTTTCGAATTGAGAAAACAAATTGAACTGATATTTAATTTTAAAAATAACTTGATAGCTTGATTATAATTGCTGATGAGTTGAAATTAACATTCGCAGTCGCTCAAAAAATAATCATCAAAGCCATAAAATCCATGAATACCAGATTCATATTCAGGAAAGGACTATCAATTCCGAAAATAATTCTTATTTTTCATCTTTATTTCAGGGTACTTTCGGATTCGAAGAGCACATTGACAAGGTGTTTGACAACGCTGAGTATTTCACGAGGGAAATCAAGAGCAAAGACGGTTTCGAAATGGTTCTAGAAAACCCTGAATGCACAAACATCTGCTTCTGGTATGTTCCACCAAGCCTGAGAGGCCAGGAAGACCAACCCGACTACAACGAAAGACTGCACAAGGTATTATTAATTTTTTTCTTTTTTTGAATACAACAGGAAGCATGTGCATGTATTTTAAATTTAGTTGTAATACACATATGAATGATATTTCCTACGTAAACAAAAAGACAAAAAAAGCAAAAAAAGCAAAAAAAGCAAAAAGAGCAAAAAGCAAAAAGAGTTGAAAAAATAATCAATGAGCTGAATATGACATCAAAAATGAGTAAATTATTCTAACCTGTTGATTTGATCAAAGCACGTGCTTTTAGAGGCTCTATATTTGTATACTGATAAAGTGTGACATAGGGCCTATATGTATTCCTAGGCATATCTAGGATGGCAGCTATAAGATTGTCTCTCATAGCAGAGAGACTTCTTCTGCCTTATGACATATAGACCTACAATTTGAAATTGGGTATATCTTTAATTATTAGGCCTACTCTAGCACTTGGTTTTTATTGAAACTAAAAAGAAACTGATGCATCAAACTTTAATGGCTGCTTACTATAAAATAATTATACACACATTCCAAGTATGCTGCCTATATTAGGTATAAGTTTTTAGCAAATGCAATATCTCAAGAATTTGTTGTTTTCACTTAGGTCGCTCCTCAGATCAAAGAGAGGATGATGAAGGAAGGATCGATGATGGTCACCTATCAACCTCAAAAGGAGCTTCCTAACTTCTTCCGTCTAGTTCTGCAGAATTCCGGCCTCCATTACTCGGACATGGATTACTTTATCCGAACGTTCGAGAGGCTTGGTAGTGATCTCTAAGCATTATGTCTCACACATTATGTACTGTAATTGTATTATATTTATTTATATTTTGTTGTATTAGGCCTATATACACTATATTTATCTTTATATGTTAATTTAATTTGTGAAATAAATGATGGAAATCGCTAAAGATATGCCTATTTTTTTCGCTTATATTCTGCATATTTCGGGGTGCCTGAAGAGCGTATACCGGAATTAAGTATACTCGGTTGTGTGACATGGGCTTGGGTGGCAAACCATACCTGAACCTCAGACCACATTCACAACCACCCATTCATAAGATAACCCAAGCCCTTGTCACAAAGCAAAGTAATTTATTCCGGTATACGCTTTTCAGCATCCCCCATATTGCTATATAATTCTTAATAGCCTTCTATATCAAGTAACAGAGAACTATAACAATCGTTACCATAGCAAAACAGCAAACTGGTGATCGATCAAATATTGTGATTGGTTAATACCAACTGTGATTATTGTCTGACTCTGTTACCTATGAATGAGTGACGTCACTTGATATAAAAGTATAGAAGTATATGAGAATGAACACAGCATCTAAATAACTATCCAATTCATTTCATATATGACACTTTTCAATTTATGTTTAAACGTGGAAAACACTTCAGGAAGATAAATCAACAACGCCAACTATTTCTTTGGGGAGGTAGATCGCCCTCGTGGTCCCCCGTTCAAACGTCCTAAATTGCCATCCAATAGCTGAAACTGGGAAACAATGACTTTATAACAAGTTTTTGGATGTTATCAATAGTGATGATAATTTTATATATTTTTTTTCAATTTACACAAGAAATACGAATCTTACATACATATATATATATATATATATATATATATATATATATATATATATATATATATATATCCATATATATATATATATATATATATATATATATATATATATATATATATATATATATATATATATATATATATATATATATATACATATATATATATATAATGATGATAATAAAATATAAGATAGTGAAAATGATTATGCAACTTGGTATGCACATGATATGAAGTGATCTACTTGCTATTATAAGTGATAGTTTTGGGGTAAAATCGGTTGGACCACTTCCAGAAATAGCCTAAATATACTTCATTTACCAAATTGTAAAAATGATAGGAAGAAAATTCAAATGTTGTGTTGAGAGGAAAATCATCAATCTTCTTTTTGGATATATCTTCTCTTTCTTCGATTTTCTTTGTCTTCTTTTCTTCCGAATCTTCCTCTCTTCTTATATTTAAAAATCATTCGCTTAGAAGAAAATAAAATTCCGGGTTTCTTATTTCTCTTTGTTTTCTTCACAAATATATGTCTTGCTCCTCCGTCTATTATTTATATATATATATATATATATATATATATATATATATATATATATATATATATATATATATATATGCTATATATATAATTTTGTTAATTTTATCTATGACTATGACGAACAATTGTTAACAGTTTGTTATTGACTAACAATTGGATTGTTCAAGGATTTTATGCTATTTTTCTTCCTTTTTAAATACTATTCATTTAAATGAAGGTTTAATTTGCACTGTGGATCGCGAAAAAGATGAAAAAAAAAAAAAAAAAAAGAACAGTTCATTTTTTCAGTTTGTTGTAGTAAAATTGACTCATCCCATAAGCTCGTCTATATAAGAGATCAGATCAGACGTTTTAAATGGAAATAATACAAATTCTTTTTTAAATTTGAACATAATTTCTCACGATTCAGAGATAAGGCTTATCCGTGTGATTCGGTTGAATCGAAAACTCTTTACTTGCATATTGTTTATTTATTCACGGTTTGATCACGTGCTACCACCAGCTGTGTTATTATCTCATAAAATAAAATATTCAATACAACAATGAACAAAGTAATGCATTGTTTATTTTCGCTTCTCTTGAAAGTAGGGCCACATCTTTACACTTGGAAGAATGAGAACATAGAAATGATAATATTTGGATAAATACAAAATATTCGAACTTTACAACTTCAGGATGATATTTTTTTTCAAATGCTATTAAAAACAATGATGATAACAAATTTTATCAATAGATTCATTGAGTAGAGGCAGAGTTTCGGAGGTTTGAGATCTTCTGGATGCAATTTTTTATGAAATAAAAGTTATAATTTAATTAAATTCAGTGTATATATATATGTATATATGTATATATATATATATATATATATATATATATATATATATATATATATATATATATATATATATGTATATATATATATATATATATATATATATATATATATATATATATATATATATATATATATGTATATATATATATATATGTATATATATATTTATATATATATTTATATATATATATATATATATATTATATATATAATATATATATATATATATATATATATATATATATATATATATATATATATATTATATATATATATATATATATATATATATATATATATATATATTATATATATACTATATATATATACAACTTGTATACAATTATATACAATATATATATATTGACTGCAATTGTTTGCAATTCTAGTCGGTTTAATTTTCGTAATATTCATTCAGTAGTACAATAATGGTTCAATTCAATTTCGCTTGAACCAATTATAATCTGCATTCATATAATAAAAAGAGAGTGGCAACGGTGGGATTCGAACCCACGCCTCCGAAGAGACTGGTGCCTTAAACCAGCGCCTTAGACCGCTCGGCCACGTTACCATGAGCTCCCCTGGCCTGATAAATATATATGATAAGTAAAACTATCAAACATAAAATAATGACTCCTTGTCAAGAACCAACAGAGTAGATATTGCCTGTTTCTTCAAACGTTCCTCAAACTTGTAAACCTGATTCTACAACCATTCAACTGTTTGCTCTGACTTACCAAAGGCCTAGGCGGATAATATCAATTTCACTCGGGCTGCGCAGCTGTCACCCTCATTATTTTCTCTGTTATGTTGGCACTTTCCAGAATCGAAACACAAACAGCCATCTTGTATTACACAACTCACAAATTATTTCCGTAACAATGATGTCGATTAGGCTATCTTGAACGTAAATTTATAGTGTTTGAGAAATTTACGGTGTTATTGTGTCCACGACTCGTTAATTGTAATAGTTGAGGTGAGCGCATTTATTCTCAAGACGTAGGGGCCTAGCTTACTTGAAATTCTAGTAAAATTTACACATTAGGCCCAGCCCCTAGGGCTTTTGAAATTGTATAGGCCTAGGCCCTAGCCTACAGCCATTGAACCTTACAAAATCAATGCTAGAGCCCACCTAGGTCCTAGCAGAGAGGCGTAGGCCTAGCACTTGGCCTCTCCACTCTACGCCTATTCTCATTACGCCATCGAGTCATCCAACTTGGGCCTAGGACTAGTGTATTGTAGGCCTAAAGTCAATGGTTTGACTAGGCCTAGGGCCTAGGCATTGTTTGCCTAGGTCTAGGCCTACCTTTGAACTTTTCAAGAAACAATGAGTTATGAGTAGGCCTAGCCTAGGTCTATGTTCATGAAAGTGTTGGAAATGGCAAATTCGAGGCTCATACCATTGAGTTTCTAAACTCTATGCTCATAGGCGTACTGATTCACGCTGATCACACTGTAAGGAAAGGGCTTAGCCAAAGCGATATTCAGGCTGAAACAGTTTAAACATGATCAAACATGTTGATTTTAGGCAAAACAATTCTGTTCCATCATGCTGCAAGATATAATTTGGCACTGTCACATCTCATCGAAAGTGCCTTCCGCTGTTGCTCAGTCAGCTTTGGTACCACTTTAAAAACTGAAGTCAATTTTGGGCTTGGGTTCGAGCTCCGCATTAGGCATGGGTTTTTAGTAATTGTTCTTCCACCTATCATCCCTTCATAGTTTCATTATCACCTGCTCATTCGTCCCTCCATATAGGCCTAACCTAGCTGTTGGTGGAAAAATCAATCATCTCATCGAAAGTAGGTTAGGGCCCTTATGTAACAAACAGGCCAAAACGTTTTGGATGTGCATGCCTGCAACTCTAAACCAATAATAAAGCGGTGTGATGAAGCATATATTGGCCTAGCCGACGTTCTGGTACCGGTATCTTTCAAACTGTTCTGACTCGATACGATTCAAGGTACGGTATCGTGATAAACGTGAAATAGTCCTAGATTTAAACAGTTTCAAGCTAAATTGATTTGGCTAAATTGTTTTCAAGCTGTGTGGAACCCAGTCAATGACTAGGCTTAGGCCTACACTTATCAATCACATGTTTGTGAAATTGTTCAATCAAAGCAATTCAGCTTGAAATGGTTGAACTTGAAATATTTTACGCTTATCACGATACCGTAGGCCTATCAAGAGTTGTTTTGTTCAAAATAGTTTGGACTTCGAAAAACTCCTGTCAATGTTTTGTTTATTTACACCGCCTTGATATTGGCGTAGAATTGTGGGCAAGCCCCTCCAAACTATTTGGCCTATTTACCATTTGATTGAACCATGTCAAATTGCTGCTCAAAATTTTGAAACTCAGATCGATTTGGCTAAACCGTTCCCCAGCTGTGTGAAGGACTAGGCTAGGCCTTCATTTCATTATTGTTGGATAATTAGTTTAATTACTATACTTGTTGGCCTCTAGAGGCTAACTAATGAAAATGTATCAAAAACCCCGAGAAATCCAGTAGGCCTGGTTTTTCCGAAAAGAATCCCAGGGATTTTAGAATGTCACCTGTCTCAATTGGGAAGACTGCTGATCTATCGTAGGCCTTCAAGTTATTTGGCAGTGTTTTGTTGGATAAGCTAAAAATTTGACAACTTGAATTTCATGTTCTTGGCAGGTTTCTGAGTCCCTATAATGGGTGACAAAAGTCAGAATCAGCAGCAACAGCCACAATCCATGAATAATCCTTGGGGTGCTACGAATCCCTGGCAATGTGCCCCCATGGGCTACTATGGAAAGTAAGTTGAATCGTAATGTACCGGCATCGTAAAATAAATCTCTGAAGTTGAATCATAAAATACCTTTTATCACAGACCTAGAAGCTGGGATAGGCTCTAGTCCTGCTAGCATTATGCCATCTTTGTGTAATCTGACCTGTTGAAGAAAACTTCAAATTTGCCAATAGTTTTTTCCAAGACAAATCTTCATTATGTTTCCTCCTTATCAATTGTGCTTTTCTGTTGGTTTTCTAGCCAAGGCTCTTCGGGATTTGGTTCAAATATGGCATATCCATGTTTTCCACAGTATTTCAACAATCCGGTAAGAACACGAAAACAATCACCAGTAATAATCATTTGTTGTTGAAAATCTTGAATTTTTCACTTTTGTTTTGGTGATTATGAATTGTCCTTCTTGTCTTCCAGCAACAACAAATTGCATTCACTAATGCCAACAATGCACTGATGCAAAATGGTGTTGGTAATCAGCTATCAGGTTTTATACCTCTGAAAGCATCTGCAAACAATTCAGTAACGGCTGATAAATCCAAGATGAACGTCTTGCCACCACTGCCTCCAGGACCACCACCACCATTGAACGGTCAAAAGTTCCAACCCCCTCCACCACCTGGTAATTCAAACAATAACACCAATAATGGATCGTATTATGGACAACCACAGAATAGCGGTAAGAAGATGAATTTTTCATATTTTGCTACCGTATAGATCTTGACTTTTTTATGCAGTGTAAATTTGAATTTCAATTGTAGCCAACCATTGATTTTCAGTTTTTACTGCGAATTCTTCAGTATTAAAATACATTGAGAGTGGGGAGAAGTTTAGGAAAATTCGTAGTGCACAACAACGAGAACTAACAAGGCTTTACAAGAACTAGAACAAACATACCTCATTTGTTTTCATTGAGAATATTGATGGCCTCGTCATCTGAATTAAATCATGAATTGTGTCTCTGACATGAAAAAAGTCTATGTGTAGAAGTAGGCCTCAATGTTGTGATTTCTCTGTTATAGCATATCCTCCTATAACCTTCAATATGAATAACAAGAAAACTGGCCTCGGCTTCCAACCAATGCTGAATAATAGCGGAGCCGGAAAAAAGAAACGAAGAAAAAACAAAAACCAAATGCAACAAATGAACTCCATGCAGCATATGAACGTGCAGTTCAACAACGCGTTCCAAAGTGCCGGCACGGCAAACACCTATCCTCCGCCTCCCCTCCCTGCAGAATTGCCGCCACCATTTCCACCGCTCCCGCCCCTCCCCTCAGATCCCCCACCAACCACCCCAACAGGCTCTGGGAACAAAGGCATGCCTTCAACATCGCAACTTGATGTGGAAATAATTTCGGGGCCTACCATTACGAATAATCGTGTGCCAATGCAAAATCAGACGCATTATAAAAGCCCACTGGTGCCAACCGCTGGCCAACCGAAGAACAATTGGGGAGGACTCGACACCTCCGAGCCGTGGCCTGACAGCTTGAAGTATGTATATAATGTGATTCGCAATTGATAAAGCCTACTTAGCTCACGTGAGTTGCATTATCTGCCACCTTGATATCCTAACAGTAAAAAACATCTGAATAGGCCTACATGATATGGAAGATTAGATTTGACATCACATTCATTAAGAAGAGTGGAATGCAACCACTTGAGAAAATTTTTGAATCATAAATATAATATTTTGGGCCTACATAACTTTGAGTCAATGCAAATGGTTAGTCTATGGTACCCATTTTCATTATCATTACATAACTAATAATCTCTTTGTGACTGGGCATATAATTGTTATCGGTGGTAAAATCATATACGTATATCAGAAGCTCAGGCTTATTTAAAGTTAATTTGCACTCACGTTATTAGTAGGCCTACCTAGTTCGAAGAAAATCTAATAGTGTAATTTCATTTTCAGAGCATACGTAAACCGTTGTTACTCTAAGTGTGTGGAGGACGTAGATAAGGATCAGGTAGAGATAATACTGAAGGGTAAAATCACGAGCGCCGCCAATGACGGCTCGTTGTGGATTAGGAATTGGGATCTTGAGCTTCTGCCAAGGTACGTCGACTGCTTCAACTTGATTATCTAGGGACTGTAGCCGCTCGTCTGGCTTGGTCAGCTAAGGCACTGCTTTAGAAACTGAAGTCGGGTTCGAAGCGCAGTCTCAAATTCTGCATGTAGCATGGGTCCTATTGTGTATTTTTCATTTTTATTTTGTGTACACAATTCAATTGTGGCTATATGGGGCATGGTGGCAAGGACTTATGAGTGATCATGATAATATAAGAGTTGTAAAAAGTGTGTATAAAGTTGTAAACGTAGTGTATCTATCCCAAGTCCGTTTACGCTACCAAATAACGAATGGCTAATTGTGGGGTCTGTGAGCAACTGATAATCATCATTTATGCTTATACACTTTTATATGAGGTTTCAGTTGTGATCGTTGATTGGATGTAAGTTGCACTTGCCATTACAACATGTTCAACAGGTTGTAAAAATTAAAGCGCTTAGGACTTTGCTTGAGTTTTCAGATAATTCATTAGCAGTACGTTTTTTCATGTCATACAATATCTTATTGCACGTGAACTGTGTCTTCCTCGTATTGTAGAAAAAGTCGTATGGTTACTTTTGTTTTCGTGTGGAAGTGCGGGGGGAAAGAATACATAGGCACTTATTGATTTATTTTGTGAAATACATAGTTCTCTCTCTCCAGTCTGTACAGCGAACGTAAGACAATCGAGATCAAGAAGCCAATGTTCGCGAGTCTTCCAGAATCTCCGAAGCCAAACCCCGTTCAACGAGGTCCTCCGAACTTCCTCGGGGGCAAGCGAGGACGCGGCCTGTCGGCGTCGATGGGCTCGCGGCTGGGTGGCTTCGGCCGAGCCCAGAGGCAGAGGTCGCGCTCGAGATCCCAGTCGCCGGGCAAGGGGAGGAGAAGGACGAGGTCAAGGTCGCGCGACAATTCCAGAAGCCCACCGAGACGAAGGAAGGACAGAAGGTATGTTGACGCTGGAACTAGTCGCTATAGTGTGACTGGTTTCTCCATACGTTTACACTTTCCTTCCTTCGTTTTTAGTTGAACATTATTTCACTTACCATCTACTGTAATTGATTACACTTAAAGTTAGCAATGATTGTAGACATGTGCATACAATTATAAGAACAATTACGAGTATTGGGATCTCAAGGCTGTGAATCTCATCAAGATTTATGCTTGAATCTGACTAGAATATTTGTTCAAAATACATAAATCCGTTACTTTTCATTTTTTGTATTGAATGGTTTCCAGTTTGTACCAACCTAAAAGTAAGGGAACCATGTATGAGATGAACAGACAAACATGCCCTTCATTGACCTAGAATCAACGACTCTACGAGTGATGGGAGTCGCGTATCAATCAACCGTCTAGATCTATGTTATCTTGAGAAACCCTGATTGGAAATTTTTGAAAATCTCCTAATGAACAACCCATTTGATTGAATTACATTTTTTATGTAGCCAAAGATTTACTTGCTCGTTCTGCCCTAGAAGCATTGTTTAGGCCTACTGTTCCTGTCGGGCAGGTCTTCTAAAAAAACCACATGTAACGTTATGCACGCAAAAAACATAATATGCATCGAGGAAAGTGATTGGTGAACGTGTCTAATTTCTTTCGTTAGATCTAGCAACGAAAGCTCGTCTAGCAGCAGCGAGAACTTCAAGCCGCTGACGGTGACGAAGAGGAAGCGTGGCGGAGGCGGTACAGGAGGGGGCGGTGCAGGAGGCGGTGGCGGCCGCGGCGCCGACAATCTCAACAAGACGCTGCCCATGAGCAAAAAGGCCAAGCGCAAGATGAAACTGTAAGTAGACGTTACTTGTTTTTCACCGTCACGACATTTTGATCGTTTTCCCACGTTCATTTACGTTTTTTTAACACCCATTATTATTGTTACCGGTAGGGCCTACTGTAAAATTGTTATTTTTATTGTTTTGAAAAATAAATGTTTTTTCTAAATTGTATTTACATTTTGAATGAATTTTGCTACACCCCTTTCTCTTCATCTATTTCCAACCTAATATAACTACATAGTTGTTGCACTTTTTAACCCCAATATTCATTCATATAACTTGATTCCATTTTCATAAATCATGTTATTCTTATCTTCATACAAATACAATCTTATACAATAAGTATAGGCATAGGCTCTACAGGGAATATAATAACAAAAGAAATACATTTTTGTGAAAAAAGAGGGAGTGGGAAGTTTTCTCCATGTCTGGGTTGAATATCGTAATTTTTAAATCTTAATCGTATTATATCCAAGAAATCGTGTGAATTTGATATGATGTAATAATGTGGTGATTGGAAGAGATGAGAATTAGGTTGGTCAAAATTGGCCAGGCCAATTACTATTGTGTGCAAGACACTAGCCTTACGATGCCAAAAATTAAATGAGACTGAATTTATAGCATTAGAAAAACATGTAGGCCTATGTTGAATTGTATTTAGTAACATAAATTTCGTTCATATTTGATATGATAATCGAATGCATTGATTTCAATATCGATCGAAACCCTGATATTAAAAATCGATCGAAATATTAAATGTCCAACGACAACCCCAATCAAAGTAGATGTAAGAAGAAACGTTTAATTTACAGAGACGAGAAAGCCAAAAGTCACTTCTACAGCGAGTTCGGCACGGCCAACCGCGAGCCGGTGAACACCGAGCGGCTTCAGAAGCGCGCCGACCGTTTCAAGGGCACGCTAAAGACCACGACGAGCCCGCGTGGGCGTAAGAGAGCGTTCAGCCTGGGCGTGCCCACCGCCAACACCGCCGCCTACACCATAGACACAATATCGGACGTGGACTGGCGCAACTTCCACATCGTTGGCACGTGCAAGGATGTGGACAAGCAGTACCTCAGGCAGACTACGGTGAGATGCGCTCATTAATTTCGTTTAAATATAGTCTACATATACAGTAAACCTTGGAGCTTTAATTCAAAATGCAATGTACCCACACAAAAAAACATTTGGGATTGTAAATGTTTGAATGATCAAAATATGGCTATACAGTATGTTGGGTATAGTAATAGAATCCAGAGAGACCTGATTTCACGCACACAATTTTAATCAAAGGAAGTAGCCACTCCTGACTAATTCAGCTGCTTTAGAATCAAGCTATGCATGGTTCCTGCATAGAGCATGGGTTTTGGTAACTTCATTCACCTATCATGCGCTCATTCGTATCTCCAAGTAACCTAGATGTTGGTAGTGGTAGCATCGTTGAACAAGCAATCATCAAAATGAAAGATGAACTTGAATGATTATGGTTAGAGCGTTAGGACATTTACGTAGTACTAAAAGGTATATGAAAGGTATATGGTTTATTATCGCATCTCTTTCCTAATTAGTCTTTGAAGTGAAATAATTGCATTCGAAACTTGTTGTTTAAAACACGTTGAATGTAACAAGGTCGTTGTGTGTTTTCTAGGCACCAGACGCGTCGACCATTCGTCCCATAGAAGTCTTGCAGAAATCCCTCGTGGCTGTGCAAGAGAGATGGAAGAGAGATTCAGACTACTTCTTCGCATGCGATCGCATGAAATCCATTAGATTAGATCTTACGGTGAGATGAATGAATGAATATAGAGTTTTAAGGCGCATCGACAGCGAGGTCATTTAGCGCAACGGTGAGATGTTTTGTCATTTCGTCTCACAAGTGAAGAGCATTCTTTCTCGCGTGTCATTTCGTCTCACAAGTGAAGAGCATTCTTTCTCGCTCGTTTTCGTAAACTGATTGTTAAAAGTTCCCAGTATAATTTGACAACTTTGGAGCATGTCACATCAAGTTATTGCATGTTTCAAAAGAATTTGCACTTGGTTTCGTCTCCTTCAATAAATTGATAATTAACAGCCTGATAGGCCTATGGTATGAAATAAGGGCTAGTAGGCCCTATCCATATTTCAGGGCCCAGATTCACAAAAGGTCATAACTTTGATCCGGCTCAAAGTTACGACAATGTCCAGATACAATACCACATTTGATCCATTATTTTTGATTTTTTAATTTTTATAAATGACGGATTGATAATAATAATGTATTTATTCAAAAATTAAAATTGAAAAATCAAAAATAATGGATCAAATATGGTATTATCTCTAGAAATTGTCGTAACTTTGAGCCGGATCAAAGTTACGACCTTTTGTGAATCTGGGCCCTGCGGAGTATTACATGCTAATGTCAGCATCTCGCCCAATAATATGCCAACTTGTCATCTAGGCTTGGATATGTTTTAGGCAACAGTTTAAACCTGCTCTAGCTTATTAGATTTAGTAAGTTCCTCGTTTCAACCAAATGAAGATTGAGGACACTCAACCTAAAACACATTTGTAGCTAGCTAGCTACGTTCGTGTAGTCGGAGCACTTGTTTACTCATTATTTTTTCCGCTCTCAGTTGCAAGGGATCCGGAACGAGTTCACAGTGAAGGTGTACGAAACGCACGCTCGTATCGCGCTCGAGAAGGGCGACCACCAGGAATTGAACCAGTGCCTCTCGCAACTCACCCAGCTCTACATGGAGGTACGTTCACTTCATTTGCGTGCGTGCACCACTTGAATACCCTGGTTACGTATAGACATGAGAAAACGTGAGAATTCAAAATCAAATCTGTATACTCTGGCCTAATACCTGTATCATGACACAATACTGTTGTACAATCATATCAGGCCTCTATGGCCACCCCAAAATGAGTGTACTGTCAGAACTATCCTTCATGAAGTTTATGAGTAGAGACATGTAATAATAGCCTCTTAATTTTCTTTGTGTAGCCTAGCATTTAGAATTTGAAAAGTAGCACTTTGGTGCATCTATTATTTTTAAACATCATATTTTGTAGCGCAACAACGTTCTGTAGCGTAACAACAGTATGGTACTGGTAAAACTGGTAATTGTATGTGGTAGATAACATACAATAGGCATACAAGATAAAAACTCCAATTGATATTTTTAGAAAAATGGTCTCCACAAGCGAGTTAAACTTACGCCTCATCTGCCGCCTACATTTACAACTGCACTTTTTTCCAAATTCCCTGACTACCTTCACTCGTTTACACTTCAATTGAAATAATTTTGGGAAAAATAGCCTAGCTATAATACTTCTATTCCAAATATAGCGTCTATATCACCAATACATTGAAACGTAGCAGATTCAGCCATTTGTAGCGCTTTGCCGCCTCTTCAAAAACATGATAGAACAATATTAAACGTATTGAAACATGAAAAAATATCGGTAAAACATGTAAAAATTTTAGATTTCATCGCTTTTATAGCAATTATTGCTATCTTTACATGTCTCTATTTATGAGTAAAATCTAAACATTGTTGGTGACAAACAACAATCCAAAGCTCAACACCGCTGAATGTCCGTACCAGGTGGGTGGCGCCAACAAGCTGGAGTTCACCGCGTACGGTATCCTCTACTACGTGTTCACGAAGGACACGCTGGAGCTGACGACGCTGCTCGGCCGGCTGACCGACGCGGAGAAGTCCAACGAGTGCGTCTCGCACGCCTTGGCCGTCCGCACCGCCTGGCTCACGAGCAACTACCACCGGTTCTTCAGGCTGTACTCCTCCGCGCCGCGCATGGCAGGCTACGCCGTCGAGCTGTTCGCCGAACGGGAGCGGATAGCCGCTCTCAAAGTCATGATCAAGGCGTAAGTATGCGGCCGTTGTCGCCGAGACTAATTGATTTCTTTTACACTTTCAGTGACGGCGGTTTGGTGAGTCGTGGTATTAATTCATTCCTTATGTACGATGTTGATATCTTGATTGTTTGAAGTTTGAACGGACGTTGCAGTGGCCTGACGTTACCCACGTGGGAATTGGAAGATGTAATTGAATAAAACATTTTTACAGGTTATCTGCTATAAGATCGACCCTGTTGCTAGGAGGCAGTGGTATAACCGTCATGGTGACAATAGCGATTGAAACTGAATAGTGAATACTAACGTTGTTGACCATGAAAGGGACACTAGTGTAGCGTACTTGTGTCCACAAATGAAGAAGTTTGTCTACCAAGCACCAACTGAATAATTTTAAAAACATTAGTAATTACGTAATATTGCTGAAATTTTATCATAAACCTTGTCCTGAAAAGGAGTGAAACCTCTATACATCATTCCCGGATCCATCATTTTCTCGCTTCTATCATTTATTTTGTCTCGTCCTACTCCGGTATATAACCACTAACCAGTGTTAGATTTTCCTGAATATATCATTCTCCTTCATGGACTGTTTTCTTTTCTTGTTCCCTTAAAAAACTATAATAGATGTTTCAGTGCATCTTTAAAATACTACAGCTGTATAACGGTAAAAAGGTAATATTTGTTATGTTATGTTTGGACTTTTCTTGTGGATACCAGTATAGGCCTACCTCCAGTGACAAGGTCAATCTTAAAGTATGAATGAATGAATATTAGGGTTTTAAGGCGCATCGACAGCGAATCTTAAAGTATATGGACTATGTCCAAACGACTGAAATCTGAAGTTTTACTAATTCCATTTGGATAAAATGAACTCTTAGCGAAATATTTATGGAACATATTTAGTAGGGATGACATCGATTCTCAAAATCGGGAATCGATTCTCTATGCTCCAGAATCGATTGATAGTCAATTTTGAAAAGAAAAAATTTGAAATTTTTTTTTTTTCAAATTTAAAAAAAAGTTTACTCTCAAAAAAGTAGTGTAATTTGAAACTTTTTTTTTCAACCTTCCCAAGGCGTTCACGTGAAAAATAGCTGCTAGAGACTTCTTTGAACTGTACTGTACCATTTGGGTATTTCCGTCAACTTTCGGCTGTCAGACATAAGCGAAGGGATAGCTTTTGTCCAGATAGTAATATCTCAACAATACAGAATAATATAGACAACGATTGAGCACTTATTACGACGTAAAAAATACAGCACTGAACCAAAAGAAGAGAATTTTTTTTTTTGAAAAATCGATTTTTTGATTTGAGAATCGTTTTACATCAGAATCGATTCTTAATCGATTTTCGATTAATCGATGTTATCCCTAATATTTAGGCCTAGATCTGATATTGGGTTTGCATCTTAAGGTGATGCTCTGTGAACGTGTTCACACTTTGAAATGCCCAACGTGTTGTCTCTGCATCTAGAATCGCGTCTTGCAGAGCCCTTCAAGCGTTTGTCTACCCCTCCCCCTCAATTAACTTGTTCCCAATATCAGAAAGTGCAATTGCCTCTTTCCACTCAATGTCATATTTCCATGCAATGTCTTTGTTATAATTAAGGTAACTGGTAGTTTGTTATCCTTCATTGCACCAAGTGAATGTGACAGTCAAGCAGCAAAATCAACCTTCTAGAGCAAACGGTCTTCATGAACTCCAATCTATTTTTTCTCCCAACTAATACCATAATGTTTTTTAATTCATTGTATTGCTTCAAATATTTACGTGACTTGCAATAACCGTGTATGTGTGCCTAATTTGTGTCTTGTTTATGCTATAGCTATCGCCCTATCCTGCCGGTGAGTTATGTGGCGAAGGAGTTGGCCTTCGAAAACGACGCCAAGTGCCTAGAATTTCTTACCCCGTTTGAGCTCGTATTTGCTGACCCCCAAAGGACCAAGATCGAGTGCAAGTCGAGTGCTCCCATAATCGTTACCAAATAATTCACAAGGAAATGTGTTAGCCAAATTGAATTGTGCTGTTCTATTTTATACGTCTGTGTGTTTGGCCAAGTCTCACCGTCGGTTGAGTGTGCCCCATGCATTTCCAAGTACCTCGTTTTGTAAGTTGGTATTATGTCGTAGGTTTCTCTAGTTCTCTAGTTTGTAACAATTTACTGGAATTTAATGGTATCTATTTTCAACGGGCCTACCTCTCGCATCATCAGACTTCGTTTGAAAGTGATTCCGGTTTAGGAAATTCTCAAAGTAGGTTCAATTTATTCTGGGTCAATATTCTGGAAAAGTAGGCCTATCTGTTCAAAATCTCGTTTGAAAAGTGAACTCTTTTTTAAATAATATTTTTGATTGGATGTAAAAAGCACTTGTGATGAGGTGACAAAATTTCAACAACCATGAGCCCTTCTTATTTTTGCAAGGTTGGGTATTTACTGTAGTATTTACCCTATTTATTCTGCTAGGCTTTACTAATTTGAATAATTTCAATACATTTGCTGGTCTTTTCTCGAATTCTTCAAACTCTTTTCACGAGCTTCACGCTTTCATCTTCAAGCTGGATATGGGAAAGTTTGTGTCTTCTCGATCATTCAACAATCGATTCTCAAACCTGACTAAGCGACCAATCTCAGTTTGAAAACCGACAAAGCAACACTACATTTCTGTAAATATTTCTCTGTATGACATGCTGAAAACTGGAAGACGAGGTGTGAGCTGAACAGCTCTTTTATTATCTTTCTTCGATTTTATCACGTTCGATCGATCCTCTTAAGGTTGGAGTGCAGTGGAGATGAACAATGAAAGCATGCCATTAATTCGAGCGCCAGAGTACCGATAACAAACCAATAAATTGACGGAGTTGGGGCGGCTATGGAAGAAGAGTATCATGGTGGTCGTAATATGCAAAAGAAAACTACGAGACACAAATGAATTTTGGGTCCATAGCAAGAAAGAAATAAGTTGTATGTATAAATAAGTGCAATTAAGTTGGTAATTTCTAAGTCAAGCGTTGAATTCCGGTACGTCATTGAAGCTAGCTATACATTTGGGGGTAAAGAAGCGAAGACGTGAGAACGAGAGAATCCAGATCATTGATGAAGCAAGTAGAGGCAAGCGTACCAATCAAATCTGTAAGTAGATGAAGCAATTGAGAGAGGAGTTCATCAAATACGACGTTTCCCTGGAGTTGGTGCCTAGTTCACTTTCCTGGTCGCTGCAGTACAATGAAGGCAGAACGTTCCGTGAGAAGATGGTGAGAAGAAGAGGTCGAGATGTTCGCAAATCAACGTAGCAGAAGTAAACAGAAGAAAAGGTAAACCAGAAATAACTAGATAATGTAATGGCCAGGAATTTCATAAATATATGAAGACCAGTTGTCCAATTCATCAAGATGTTTCGAGTCCTTGACGAGTTTTTTCATCGGTAAGACGCAGTTTCATTATTATAACTTCCTTCGAGAAAAAGTAATTTTCAACAGGAGCTGACCGAGGCAAGAAAAGAAGAGAATTATTTTGTATTCTTCGAGCATCACTGGATCTTCATTAAATAGCTTTCAAGGTAGAAATTGCGTATATAATGGTATAAACAAGTATACATCGTGGGGTTCAACATAGAATGATACCAGAATTCGTAAAAAAAAATCGCATCATTCTCGTGAACCCTCTTAGAATGATATCCAAAATCCGGATTGATCTCTTAGTGAAGGGAAAAAGCTCACTGTTGCAAGTTATAGTATGTGATATTTCATAAGGAGACTAAAACGTTTTTCACAATCTAGGAAATGTGACTAAACGTAAAATTAGATCTTACCATTCTTCACAAAAGTATGCAAGTTACAGAAGGGGCCTACTCAATGGTTCGAAAATATGTGATTTTGAGTATGTAATGGTAAAGTGAAGAATATTGCAGTTCAAAGCATTGATATGCCAAGGAATCATTTAGTCTAGTTCTGATATTACTCTCAGTACGTAAATGAATAGATGACTAGATGAATCTCAAGTAACGGCAAACGTCCACCTAACAAGATTATCATCTTTGAAACGCGTTATGTTGAACGAAGACTTCCTATTTCCGAGCAAATTCTACCATTTCTCTGGACCGTGTATGCTTCAGTCGTTTGAACTCGTTTCCTTTCATACTTCTTCCTCATCCGATTCTTTAACATTGAAAGTCAATAACCTCATCCTAAATGCTCGGTTCCGATAAGCAATTTATTCCTTTCACGTGCAGCACGACTTCTGTGTTTGTGAATACCATCCTACAATCATTCCATTGTTTGCACCCCATTTACCTACTTCATTCTTGCTGTAAAGATCTAATTAGCTTTTAAGCAAGCATTTACTGGTTTGTATTGCATCTTCTGCCATCAAAGAGGGACAGTTGAAGCTTAAATATTGCATACCTTTGGAGTCAAGATCAAAAGAAGAAAAATCGAGGGCACAACAAGTTCACCAATACTTATTAAACACCTTGCTATAAGTAATGAATTGCGTAACGTAGGTTTGGTCTCTTTCAGGTTTCTTTCAAAACGGTATTTGAAGAAGAAAACCCACGATATTTATGTTGAGAAAACTGGAAAAACCAGTATTTTATTTCTAGTTGGTAGATTTTGTGACTTCTTTTTTTGTCGTTAGGTTGGCTTCCTATGTGTTAGTTCATAGACTATTTTCGTGTTCCATTATCTTCATAAAATCCAGTTGTCTGGCGTCGGTTTTCAACATTGGTCGCTAGTCTTTTGCCATTAGTAGTCAGTCGATCTTTGACTTGACATAGCTACAAAGGTTCTCGCCAGGGTCATGGGGCACACTTCCTTTCTTCATGTGAACGGTCTTCAACCTGTGTGTAACAAGCCTTTTACAGCAGATTACAGCACGAGCAAATAACGTAACATCGACGACGGTATGAGTTCAATCTCATGTCAGCCAATGGGAGTCTGATCGAGCCTAGGAGGTGGAAGGAAGAACCCGGAGGAAGAAAGAACCCGGAGGAAGAAAGAAGAGAGAAGATCGACGATCCTGTACCTATTGCCTAGTCCCAACGTTTTCAGAAAAGCTGCTGCGAGTGTATAATTTGCACAAATTAGTCCAATATGAATGTGAAATTATTCATCAGAATGCTGAAATAATGAACTATCTGTCATATTGGTGTTGAAATAAAATGAATTTTCCATTTTTTTCGAGATATATCTAAATTACCGATAGTTAATGTGTGATCAAATTACATTTTACAAATTACTGTACATAGTGAAATGATTGCTTTCCTCGCAAAAATATTTTTGTGCAGAATTTTAACTATCAGGTCTTAGGTATTCATTAAGTAGAATTTAAATTTCATAGATTCATTACATGGGGAGTATCGAGGTAATATGTATATATTCTTGTGGAATTGTTGAGTAATTTATATTAATAATTTAAAAATGTAGCAGATATTTTGGGGGAGATTTTTTATTGTATGTACATAGTAATGGCTGTTTCTTTGTTACGTAATAAATATAGTGTTAATCTTATTTTTTTCTTTTTATCATAGTTGACTGTCATAAGTCATATAGTGTTTTTTATTTATACATTATAGTATGATTAATTGAACCAATTCTTTGAATATTCATTAGTGTAAATAATAATAATGAAATGAAACTATGCCACGTCCCCAAAAATGTAATATTATGTATAATATAATGTAACATTATTAGTAATTGCCAACAAGCAATCTATCAACTATGTACTCCATTAACATATAAACAAATTAAATAACTTTTAAAACAAATATTCAGACTAGCCTATACAAAGTTTACACCTGAAAGGTTTCCATTGGCTTGATCCTTTCCATTGCAAGCACGTGAGTGCCACCTACAATAATACACAATTACCCTCACTTGCCTTTTATGCTGGAGATTGAACATTGAAGTTTTTTGGCAGTAAGTGAAATGATGGATGCACAATAACAATAGCCACAATACATTCAAGACGGTAGCTATATAAAGCTTGACCATCGAAATATAACAGTTACATTTAATTGATCAAGAGTTCATGGAAGTCGATTTAGCGAAATATCAGTTTTTTGGTTACGACTTTTGAACAGTATGAAATATCAAAATTATAATATGCGAGAAACACAGATAATTATAAGCTCTTCAACACGGTGTATGTTATAACTATTCCACGTTATAACTATACCAAGTCATATCGCATAATTGTCGAACGTATGACAGCTGAAAAATATGTTTTTTTTAGCTATACGTATACACTTGACAGTTATGCGACCTGACTTGAACACTTGAGTTTTAACTTATATCATCTTGAAGTTATTATAATTATCTGTGTTTCTCGCGTATTAGAATTTTGATATCTCATACCGTTCAAAATGTATCACCTGAAAACTTCTATTTCGCTAAATCGACTCCCATGGACGCTTAAAAAGATCTCGCACTAAAAAAGTTACACAATGAACTTCATTTTTTTTGTCAAATCGAAATATTGCGATACGTGCTTTGTTGTCAACACAACCGATGCACGCAGCTGCCGTACAAAGTGTGCACGTTGGTGAGGCTGCATCGAGTATGAGGATATAATGTAGAGGAGGAAGAGTCAGTGGAGTACGTCAGTACCTGGCGTCGGGCGAGCGGTTAGACGGAGAGGCTGACGAAGCTGTTGTACTGAGTGATGTTTCGCTTGAGAATGTCCGCGCATAGTCCTAGCACCCTCTCGAACCTTGAAACAGGACAAATAAAATGTAAGTTCCACTCCTACCGTAGGCTTGTAGGTAGTCAACATTGGTACTTGGAACGAGTACTTGGTACGGAAGTTGATACGCTATTCAGTACCTGATATTCCAAAGAATTTTCAGTGCAACAAGAAAAGGAATTGGAAGTATAGCTATATTGTTCAAGCCAAGGGGCATTGAGGGTTGTGTTGGTTCGCCGGTTGGAGAAGGTGACTTCACTAATTCGAAAAAATGTTTCATTTCCTGAGTACTTCTCTGAGAAATATTGATTGCTGCCTCCATCTAGTGTTGTTTTGTAGAAACGGCTTATAGGCTAGCAAACTTGATGACTGCTGTTACTAGCTGATCCGACGTCATTGAGTAAAGTTAATTCCTTTTATCACCACTCATCTACGCACGGTCAATAATTCTTTAAACGTGGACCGTGAATTGGAACATATTTCTAACATGGGAGGGATAGAAATTGAGGACACCATCTTCAACCGGCAAACCAACGCAACCCTCAATGCATCTGGGTTCAAACCCAGTGGTGTATGTGGACAAGTTCAAAAACCCAACATAAATTAATCGATCACAGATAGGGTATACAGGTAAAACTTTTACTGCCTTATCTATATAGCTGTGAATGTTACACAGCATAAGTTTGGTGGTTGTCAAGTACATTGAAATCTCCAAATATCAATTTTCAAGGGACCAGGAAAAAAATATGAGAGTAGGGAGGACGAAATAAATGATGGAAGTGGGAACAATGCGTACAGATGTAAAACATTCATTTTACACGTACAGTAGGCTACTAAAAAGATAGGAAAGCTGATGACTTCAATCATTCTCAAGTTTAAAAAATGCTTTTTCACTAAAATCCAACCCAGACTAGTCTTCAACTATAACACACAAACAAGTTAGCCTATAGTTTTTCATTTCAATACATCATTGCATTTTAGTGCACAATAGACTGCTGGGTGGTGCATAAGAGCTTCAAATATTCTAAGAGCTACTGCTATATTCGGTATGACTGACTTGGTAGCTCGACGACAAATATAAGTAACCGAGCATATAGTCGTATACTAGTAACATTAAATTGATTATGCACCACAATGATGCTTAAAAGGCATTGTAAGTGATCCCTTGGCCTAACTATTGTATCTTAGTTTTCCATTACTGGTATATGAATATATATGAGTAAATATATATGAGTAAAATTCATGTTGTAGTACAGTACCGTATATATTTTACTCTCCCATATTTGTATACGGTAAATAGGAAATAGAAGAGGCGACAGTTAGGTCAATAATCACTAATCAGTTATGAGTGACAGTTCAAATGTACAGGAATGAGGAATGAGAAAATTGTATTCTTTTTGAGTGTGCCTACGCTGGATATGCTTCACTTATTCATTATATTTTGACACCTGTAGAATGTGAAAATAGTGACACCAGCTGACGTTGAAACAAAGCTTCACACCAGTGCGTCAAATGACACAATAAAGTAAAACATTTCATGAAACTTACCTAGCTCGGTCTAGTTTAACACACTTAAGAGGTCCTTTTGCGACGACGGTAGCGGCTCGTGGTCTGTCCAATAGCAACGCAATCTCACCTACAAGCAAAACATGAGCTTAGTTTCACACTCTAAAGGAATAAAATGAAATACAAAATAAAATAATATGGCCTTGACGGTAGCCTATATATCTTTCATCACCATCTATATATCTTTCATCACCATGCCACATCTTTTACGCACAGTACTTCTTTCAATACCCTCTCTCTTCTCCTTCTCTGGCCTAACCAGAGAAAATTCTCAGTGAAGGTCTCACATGATTTTCTCAAGTTTATTGTGCATTTTTTTTGAAAAACAAATACACCTATTGGGGAGTTACATAATCATTTATCATCACTTGGCCTTGTAAGAAAGTAGCAGAGAGAATGGAAAATATCACGGAGGATGAGAGATTCAAACTACGAATGTCAACTGTTTGAAATTATTAAAATATCTATGTACCAACCAAATATTAATACCCCTTAATATTGACTCAGATTTGCTGTTTCCCCCCCAAAAGAGGAAAAATATGTTTGACCAACACCTACCGAAATAGTCTGAAGGGCCCAGCCGTCCGACCTCCATTGGCTCCTCCCCCTCTGCTCGGTACTGTAAGACTAACGCTGTTCCCTCGACGATGATGTAAAAATCGTCACCCGGCTCGCCTTGCCGCACGATCGTTTCCCCGTCGACAAACGACACTGGCTCCAGAGCGTCAGCCACTGTCAGACGCTCCCACTTGTCCAGACTCTCTGGAACATCACAAGAAGTTAGTCTCTCAGTATCAGAAACACAAATATAGATATAGTAACAAAATATGAATTACAATGCTTCAATCATAAAAACTTCAAACCATAGGCATATATCCTAGCCACAAACTGCATCAATTTTCACAATGAATCATACAAGTACATATTGTGAACATACTTATGTTTACTATTATTTGTAGGGCCTACTTGAAACCAAATTTGATTTTAAAACCTTAAATTGCTCATTTTGACTAATTGGTACACTGCCTGCCATCACATGAAATATTTTTCCAAAATTTAAATTCACATAAAATCCGAGGCCATATGAATTTTACTGATAGGTTCTCCACAGGCTTTACGTGAAGCATGTATGTACATTGTCTGCTGGTTCAAGTGAGAATAATGGCAATAAAATCCAACATGAACGCAGACCGGCTATTTAATGCGACTGTGACTCAGCAAGCATACATTCCAATGAATCCTTTACCAATACTCAAAATCATCAAAAGTAATTACAGGGTGGAGGTTCCATCTTCATTAACACTGTTTGAATTTTGACACTGATAAAGGACATACAACCAAGTCCAGTGATAAGTCGTAAAATGGTGGTAATCAAGACGTATTGAGGGTTGCGTTGGTTGGCCACTCACTTATGATGCTTCAACTTACCATCCCACCAACTGTCATAAAATTTACCTATTCATTGTCCAAATCTTTGAACTAACCAACCGATTGAAACTCATCTAGTCGTTGATACAAGGAACTAGCTTTGTTTACAGATGAATGTAGAATTATGTTCACGTCCGTTCAGCTGTCAGGAACAGCAATCTATAATACCAATATTTGAGGTAGGCCTATATATTGGGCACGACATATAGTTTCAAATTGTAAACTAGGTAGATCAGTGATTTAAAAGTTCAAGGAAAGCACTCGGGAAATGTAATTATTTCGAAACTAAAGTTGAAGTACTTTAAGAGACTAGCCAACCAATGCAACTCTCAATATCTTGGTGGTAATTTAAAAATGTCTCATGGGATAAATAAACCCCTCGTGAATCCAAACATGCGGCAATGAACTTCCGCTTGGCAGTCGTGCACGTACCGAGTATGGAGACTCTCGAGAGGAACTCTTCGTACATCTTCCGCTTGCGGATGGTCGAGCCCATGAGGATGCGTCGGTACGAGTCTCGGTCGATGCCCCACAGCTTCGTGTCTGTCTTGGCGCGCACGGTGGCGGCTCGCGGCGTGCCGTAGATGAGAGCCAGCTCACCGAAACTGCTGCCTTCGCCGATCGAGGTTACTTGTTCATTGTTTACGTACACCTGGATAACAGACAGAAAGGTTCATGTTGAAACTTATTTGACTCATGTTATATTATTCAAACTTGTAAATTGAACCATTAGGAAAAATGTGAGATTTTGCATCAGAAAAATTGTTTCAGATACACGTAAAATATATTATTCCATTCTATTTGAATTTTATCATCAACCATTACATACTAGGTACAAAGACACTTCACTAATATCGCAAAACGTAATTTAAATCTCTCTGCACACCTCTCTTCTAGGGTGACCATTTTTGAGAGAGGAAAATCTAGGACAACGCTGAGAAGTTCAAATTCAAATCAATCCCAAGACAAATTATATGAGGGGTGGGGGAAGCGAGAGACACAACCACCTCGCAGACACATTCTTGGAATTTGTAGTCTCCTAGTTATGTTTTGGATGTTTCACTAGTCATAAAATCTTGAATATATTTTTTACATATAGTAATTGCATACAACTATATAGAATACATACAAATTGATGTTAAAAAGAAGGTTATCTGAAGTTGATGTAAGATTTAAAAAGGAATTCAACAAAATATATTGCAGCCTTCTTGTATTTTGTAGTATACTCAAGTATTTCTTAAGTATTTTGTAAGTAATTTTCTTTGTAAATTATCATTGAAAACAAAGTTTCGTGTCCTCATGATTATACCTAAATAATTGCTATTGTAAAGGCATTGCTAAATTGAAAGGTGATTACTAAAATCATTTTCTAGCATTTGGAATTTTAAAAATACAAATACAAATCGGAATCGAAAATAATTTACATTTTGTAGAAGCTTTATTGGAAAGTTTTATTCAAAATTTATGAAAACTGGAATCGAAATCATGATTCTTGGATTGTCTTGAGTAAAATCCAAATCTATGTCATCTCATAGATAAGATAAAAATGTGATCGTAATAGATTATTCAATGAGCTGTTTGATTTTCTGTTCTTATTTTGTAGGCCTAGGTGAAGCATGCAATAAAACTTGAAATATTTTACTGATCATTACGAAAGCTCAAAACTGCTGAGTGGTTTACGGCTTGTGTTGATTAGGATCAGTTTTTGAAAGAACCCCGCTAGCACTGAACCTATTACTTAGTAATATTGCTCTCAAACAATAGTCTGAATATCTTCTGTTGGCTTATTGAACATTGTAAATCTACGAATTTCATATGGAGAGATTACCTTTTTCCAAAAATAGCTCAAACCCACTTCAAATTCAGACTTTCATAACCTGTATACAGTGTGAAACAAACTTAATAGATGATACTGTTATTTTTTCACCCAATTCATAATTCTCATACTACTAGAAAAACTGGTAGAGTTACGGTACCTCGACTTCTCCCATGTCAATAACGTAGAAGTTATCCCCCTCGTCACCCTGCGTGATGATTGTCTCTCCTGACAGGAAGTAGACGGTGAACATCGCGTCGAATATGTCCGACCGTTCATTCTCGTCGAGATGAGAGAACAGTACGTTCTTCGCGATGGCCTTGGCGAGCGCAGCCATCGTCTTGTAGTCCTTGGGCACGACCTTCTTCACGTAGCTGGTGGCGTCTTCCTCCGAGACCGGCTCCGCTGATATGCCGCCGCGGCGACGGGCCGGCTGGGCTACGGCTGACGGCATCGGGGAGAGGTCCTCGGTGTCCTCGGGAGACACGGCCTGCTGCTTCGCGTCGTGGGCCTGCTCCTGAACACACAGACAACGCAACAGTCAGCACATGTTTAATGATAACAATTCAGACTCCCCAACTTCTCAATTGACGTTTCAACTGACGTTTTTAGAATTATAAACAAGAGACTTCTTCAAGAACTAATTAAGCTAATCAATAGTTATGGTATTTCATTTTGAGGGCACTACAATTTTTCAGGACGAGTGGTCACAATTAGAAACATAACTAGATTAACTACATCTTTCAAGAGCTTTAAATGTGCAAAGTTACAGAGATTTATGTAATCATCAATATCTTCACGTTTTGGTTTTAATGAAGAAATGTCAAGAGTTTAGATCTATTTTTCAGAGTACATTTGTATATGGGCGCTGAAGAGCGTATACCGGAATAAAGTCGACTCGGTCGTGTGACATGGGCTTGGGGGTACTTACGAATAGATGGTTGTAAATGTGGTTAGGGTTCAGGATATCCAAACCCATGACACACAATTGAGTAGACTTTATTCTGATATATGCTCTTCAGGCGCACCATTTGTATAGAATCTCATTAGAATGATTACCTATTAATTTCAGGTAATTATCACATTGCCATTACTCCAACTGTTGGCTTTACACAGTAAAATCCAGGGTTAATGTTTCCTACAACTTGCTCAAAGGTCAAAGGTTGATAATTACTAATTATACCACATTCAATGGAAATATACACTCACCACGTACACAAAATATTTTCTGAAAACTGAAAACTCATCAACTAATGAATTATATGTGTTGAAATCAACCCGAGAGAAAGGGTTTCGAATTACCCCACTACCCCTCAATTAGCGCTGGGGTGCGACTCGTTATTGTTGTTGTCGTTGTTGTTGCTACATCTCGTCATTATGTAATCGGATACATGTTTACATTTCGATGCATTTATCTCGATCGGATGTCTCCCATATTTTTAAGTATTGACGGTCAATAGTGTCGACCCTCCACCACGCGCGGTAGATTTAGTATATACGCATAACAGGTCGTGAAATAAAGAATAATTGGCTGAAAAACAAAAAGATCCAAAGATAAAACTTTCAGCGAACGCAACATGTATGCGTTGTTTGATGTGCGACATATGTAATACATTTATTCCAAATCTACCCAACGTGGATTTGAAACTATTGAGTCATAGACCCTCACTGCCTTCGTTATGCAGTTTTAATTGGTTGCACCTCTCGATCATTTTGGGAACAGTTGTATGAACTGATTTTATACTGAATTGTGAGATAAGAAAATGTACTTATTATCGCCCTTGGTTACTCATACCATTTCCGTACATTGTCCATAACTAATAAGTAGCCAAATAATAATAATAATACCTAATTATGGGTTAGTACAACCAGCCCTCAACTGTTCTACGATGAATAAATTTCAACATTTTTCCTTCAAACCCGTAATACAAGTAATTTCCAAATATATAACATTCTTGTAATCAAGTCGAGTACCAGTTGAAAAAATGTCGAAGTCTTTGTTACAATTCATCTCTTCTGGGTTTACGCAAAATTTCGTAATGGTTCCTCTTCAAAGTAGTTCAACCATCCAACCGATTTTACCCATAATTATAATTGTTATGTTACATGATGAGATATGTGCATGCTAATCAATAAAGATAGGGCCTCTCAAAAGCACGTGTTAATAGAATCATTACAAGTTCTGATATATACGAATTTCCAATGCCATTCCAAGCCAACTGTTGACTTGTTGAAAAGTTTTGGCTGTTTTGTTATCGAATCTATTGATAATATCATTAGTTTTATGAAGATTAAAACTGAATCTAAATAAACGCATGGTGCCTATAGTAGGCCTACTGTCAAAAAAGAACTGTAGGAATATTTGTTTGTATAGGTTTAATAAAGTTGCATCCATCTGACGTCGACTCACGTATACATGATATTCGTATAAATGATAGAAACTTCCATGGGAGTATGATAAACATGATATATCAAGCAACGCATGTATGTTCAAGTCGTATCATGAAATCCATCAATCACACGAGATCACCTGATATCATAGCTGCTGACATCATCATACCATATCAATACGCCATTAGCAAACATAAACACTAGTCACATGGATTGAGTGAAAAAAAATCTTTTGTTTTCCTTCAATACGATTTTTTTTTCGTGATGAGGAATAGTTCTCTTTATTCTGTGGAATGGTGGGAAGGAGACGGTCGTGACTCAAGAAGACCTCTGTCAGGATAGTAGTCAGTGGTGGGAATCGAATCCAGTCTCCTGAATGATGACTTGAGGTGCTATAGCCACTGTTCCATCCGTCTCACTTAAATATTGATATAAAACCTCTCTCAATTTACGGTGTCATCACAATATATGGTCGCGTAGGGTTTAGCCTAGTCGAGAGATCAGGACATGCCACGTCCCATTATTTTCCCTCTGCACGCTTCTAACCCTTCATCATGTGTCACCACATCACATGGCTATATAAAGCGTTACAAGCATGCTGGATTGTGATTGGCTATTGGCCAGACCGTGGCCAGACAGTGGTCTGGGGAGGTACTAATTGCAGACCTAGATGAGGGGACTGAAGGTGTGCACGGGAATTTATTCCCATTGAGTCATAAAACTGGAGTGTCTTGGTAGTATATCTTTCGTCAGTGGTTATAGTGAATGTTGTGAATAAAGTATATTATAGAATAAAGTGCGCACTATCTTATATACGAGAATAGAATTTCTCACAACAAGAAAACGAGTCTAGATCTAGACAGTCAGTTATGCAGAGCTGCTTTATTTTCCTACATTTATCTTTATACTAGACTCTGGAGAATTTATCTTTCAAGAGAATATGTAATAGCGCTAAACTGACTCGGCATTCTTCCTCGTAATAATGCGTTTCCACGCGAAGCCAATGCTGTTGCTTCTGTATCAGCATAGACGAAATATATACTATCATTCAGGATACGTCACATGATGTTAAAATAAAAACAGACTCCACTTTTATACCCACACTACTGTATCACCACTCCCTTCTAACCCCCTCACGTGTATCACCTGTAGTACCTATGCGGATCACTAGAAAGCGCTACAGCAGCTGCTGAGCAGCTCACCAGTGGCGAGCATGGGGACTAATTGCAGACGTAAGCGATGGGCAAAAGAGATGTGTATGGAGACCTATTCTTGTTTAGCCATGAAAGTGAGCAGTCTTGGTAGAATATCTTGCGTCTATCGGTATTAGCTCTCTCAGTCGCTACAAATAGAATACGTATATGCTAATCCTTTGATCTGCTAATATATAATTTCCTTTGATCTGCTAATTTCCTTGGATCAAGGAAAAACAAACGCTATGGTTCGGCGACACGCTTATACTTACAAGTGTCAAAAGTGTCCTGTCATTAATTATAAATAATGTTCTTTTTACCTGTCGCTCGATCGAGTCGTGATAATCACGACTTTCACGACGCAATAGGCTTCTTACAAGGAACAAATTATCAGAAAAAATCGTTACCGTATTCCGAAATGTGGAACTATAACAGAGATTGTGTGTGGATAGTGTGATATGCTTCAAGATTTATCATGTTTATGCCACGCACAAGCCAAATATAGACTTTGTGGGCTCTTGTGTAGAAAACACGTATCTTCTTCATGAAAATGTCAATATAAACGACAACAACAACTAGTATCAATTGAGGAAACGTTATTGTTGGTGTGTTTGAACAATAACTGACATGACTTGAATAGAATTACGAGGTTCACTTCTGAGAATCTTTCACATTTTCACATTTCGGTCACAAACTTTTTTCATGAAAATTGAAATATTGATATATGTATAATCATTGCTTCGCCACTAAGTGTATGGGTGAATTGAATACAAATGGTTAATCAATACAACCGTTTAAAAGCAGTTGTTTTATTTGTTTAATGGTGCTATGATGGTTTAATGGTTAATGATTTAATGTTGATGGTTTAATGGTTTAATGGTTTAGCGAACCCATCAACTACTAGCTAATATGAAGGCACGAATGGTGATGAAACGACGAAGAGAAGGAAATAAATACATTGTAAAGGACTTGAACCCACGTCCAACCTGTTTTATGTTTCTAAAGCAATGTGCTTTAGAGTTTAGAGTTCAGTTGACCGAGCCACGAGAGAGCGAGAGAGAGGTCAGAGACACGCTGGTTTGAACAATTTATTATTGAACATTGTCCACAACCGTAACTTTAAGTGTACTTGTATTGGCGGTATATTGTGACGACAGTACTCGCGGTCTAATCCAAGGAATTGTTCAACTTTAGAGTCTCTCCTCCACTATTTTATTTTCTATTTGTGTTTGATTGCTTTGAGATACAGTGTGAATCGGGAGTAAAAGTCCCTTTTCTACCTACATATAAACCAGTCAATCTTAATTGTGAACTATAAGAGATTGTGATAGGTTTATATTATTTGGTTTTTGGTTATTTAGACAGTCCTCGAAGCAAATGCGTGGATGAAGTACTAATTGGTCACGATCTTAATTAATTAGTACAGTGATAGGCCTAATTATAACACTATAGGCCTATCACTTATTTTTTTCTTTTTCCATTTTGTATGATGATAAACTTCACATCTGCTGTTAATGGAAATAAGTGATCATTGCCCAAGAGACTTACTTCAAAGTGGAAGACACCAACATTCGTGTGTTTATACATATCACAAAAACAGTCATAATGTGTTCCGGACGTTCGAAAACTGAAATACTTTTATCTAATCAAAATGGGGTGGTAAGATCGCCCTTGTGGTGCCCCGTCCAAGCGATCCCATCTTTCATCCATAGCCTTAATTGGGGTACAATGATTTTGTATCAAGTTTCGATGTTATTAAAAAAAAAAAAAAAATATATATATATATATATATATATATATATATATATATATATATATATATATATATATTATTTGGGGGAAATCGAGATGTGTTTGAACGAGTGATATCACTTGACATTGAGGCAACTGATAGAAACACGAAGTTGACTTTTGATAATCTATCTCAATCTTTCTTTTTATGATGATTTTCATTTCTTCGAAATTTTTTCAACGATCTCACCAACAATTAACATATAGGTGTTACAAGGTCCCACGAACAGAAAACGGAATTATACCTCAAAACTTTACAATGCGATACAAAATAGAGCGTTTTCCGTGTATCTATCAATTGCTATTACAACGTACTAGACAAGTATCCATTAAAATCATCTATCAAAGAATTTCTTTACACAATGATATTCCAGCAAATGTATAAATAATGTTGATTTAGGATCCAGAAATAATAGCGCGATGCAAAAACCAATCTATTTGGAATCCATCTATGAAAACACACTCCACAATTGAATACATGCTTGTATGCTCGAGACTCATTGGACAGCACATTGATTGTCGAGAGATTTTAATCATATTTATTTTCAATTATTTTTTACAGTAAAAATATACAAAACGTATCAGATAAAATATATTATTGAAAGAAAACTGTAAATGCCGAATGAAGACCTTCACGTATGGATGGATGGCTGTATAGAGTTATATATGATATCTCTAGATAAAATTGTTTTATAGACCTACAGTTTATAGTTCTGCTTATTTTCCAGTTACTTTCCTACTCCACATTCAAGTACGATCAAGTTGATGACTCGACAACTTTTTCGTTCTCCACTCGACTCTTGGTTCAATTTATACAATTCTTTATAAAAACTTTATCAAAGTTTACGGATTCGTACACACAGTATATTCCCAAAAGTCTAAGCTATCTGCAATTCATTTATAGATATAGTATTGACCGATTTATTCTCAAACCGCACAAACTTTTCTCAAGAGTCTCACGTAAGAACTGATGTAAATCAACGACTTGAAAAGAAGCTTATACCGGCTCCACTTTACGCCAAAGTCACAGTTCAATATGGCGGACAACTTTGGGGAAAAGTGAAAACTTGGCATAGCAATCGAAGTATCAGTTTTTTGGTGATAACTTTCGAACGGCATGAGATATGAAAATTCTGATATGGAGTGAACACAGATAATTTTGATACCCTCAAGAGGGTATAAGTTATAAATATTCATCTCATATCACATAATTATCAAGCGTATATGGTTAAAAAAAAACATTTTTTCAGCCGTATACGCTTGACAATTATGCGACATGAGCTGAACAGTTATATGTTATACCATCTTGAAGGTATTAGAAATAGCTGTGTTTCCTCCGTATTAGAATTTTGATATCTCATACCGTTCGGAATTTATATATAAAAAAATATATTTCACTTAGGCCCGGTATTACCAAGTCCAGTTAGCCTTTATCTGACAGTTCAAACTTGTTATCACCATGGTTACCTATGCTATTTGTTTTCACCAACTCTCAGATAAATACTAACTGGCCGTGGTAATACCAGGCCTTAATCGACTCCCATCAACGTTAACTTGAACTTACTCCTTTTACGTTAGTCGTTATAACTTATGCAGCTAACGTAATATTTGAAGTCTCTATTGACAATAGCCCAGTACACGACCGTATATACGCGGACCCATGTCAACATGACCCAATTTTTTTTCACGTATTAAATTATTATTAAATTGATGATGTTAGATTGATGTAAATTATAGTGTAGAGTATAGTTTTGAATACTTCTCCACTTGCTATACTTGTCACCGGCTAGGTCTCAAAATATTGTACCATAGATCTAAGGCCTATACAAGTTTATAGTATAAGAACATGGTAAGAACTAACAAGTACGAGAAGAACCCCCCCCCCAAAAAAAAGGCTGCCAATGTCAGCTTCTAATTTGCCCTTTCTCAACCCATTTGTTCGGGGTTGATCGACTCGACTTTCTGATTGGTTCTTTTTACGGTGAACGTCAACTATAATAGCTAATAAGGGAATAAGTTGCATCGCATAACATGCCTTGTGGACGGGCTATAGTCACTTTCCATAAGCCAAACATTTAATAAGTCAACGTTCAATTTCGAAGTCCAAGTTAACGTTGCATTGTGAATGGACGTTGAGCTCAACTCGTTTACTTAATACTTACATTTACTTAATGACTAGTACCATGGTTTAGGTTTAGTTGTATTAGTTGTAAGTTGTTCAACCCATAGTTGTTTGTGCATTAGTAGTAGGTCTATGGCCCAATATACATAGACTTTACTTAAACAAGTGTAAAAGTTTTCACTTGAACAATTGTATTTAGTAAAAGTCTGCACACAGATCGAATCTTGAGAAGCTATCCCAGTTAGTTACAGTTCCACAGTCCGGCCAACCGACACAGGTCAACCGAGGTAGACTTCTGCCCATTCAAGTCGTCAATAGTGAGAGAAGGGATGTTTTTTCAGGCCATTGGTTCCAACTTTGGTCACAAATACGGCCATCAAAGCGACAGATCGAGGTACACAATTTAATAGATCAATCTTTTAGAAATGTGGACGGAGGCGAGTAAAGTAGAAAACACCGGAGAATATCGTATATAGAAGGGAGAAGTTGGTTTTATTTTTTCTATAGTATAGGCCTATTCATATATATGATTCATTTTACAAGATGGTCTTTATAAAAATAAAAATACTAGTGAGAAATTGCAAGAGTATCTTAAAATCACAACATTCATGTGAATTGAAATTTCTCATGATCTATCTTTATTTACAATTATTCTTATTGTGATTGAGAATTGCTTGCTTAAGGTCTAACCTCCATTACCTCATGGTCATGAAAAATTATGATTTTTTGTCAGTCAATTCGTTTTGATGTGCTCGATAATAATATCCGAACAGATGATAGGCTAACCGCGATAAATTTTGAGTTATATCACTTCAAATACTGGATGTTTCCCTATCATTTAACACGCAACCTTCAAATTTCATGCGTTTTTATTATTCAACAGATCATTAAAATATACTTGAAGGAATGACATCCAATAAAAAAACTTGTTTTATTGTAGATGAAGATGTTATGAATAGAATTATGCAAAAATAAATATAGGTATCCGTTCTCATTTATGAATTACACTCATTTTAAGAGAAAAAATAGTCGATTTTTCACCAAAATGAAGTCAAAATAGCAACTCAATATTCCATTAAAGCTCTGCAACTTCGGCCAAAAAAATATGACAGTGTTTCTGATGTAATTTCAATTCAAGAATACACATGTTCAATAAAGCTTCACTCAAATTTCCCCAATGTAGAATTAATTTCAAAATTACTTTTTGACTTTGGTGACCAAACGGCTGTTAGACTTTAACGACCCAGTCCCCCCCCACCCCCACCCTCCACCAATAGTTGGGCCTATACCGTTACGATTGAGCGAATGATTTTTATAACTTATGAAAGATGTTTACAATGCCGGACTTTAGTTTCAATTATTATTATTATTTTCTTATTTTACTTCAAAGGACATACACATTAGAAGATTATAGTGTAACATAAATGGAACGTCAATCAGTGAATAAAAAACAGTTACACAGGTGAAAAGTAAGAACAAATAGAGCTGTGCATTAGCTAAATGAGCCACGGGGGCGACTTTTTGTTATGTTCTCTTCTGTATTATTGTCCGAGGGAGACGTTCGAAAAGATGTCGAAATGACAGATAAATGTAAATTTTTTCAAGTCCTCGAGGTGTCGATTGTAGTTAGAACTAAACGCCAGGTTTTGCGACGTTTGAATAATGCTAAAAGATGGCTCTCGCATTGCAGGTTATGAAGCTGGCAGAGAATACATTACGAAAAGCTATAAGCTTATAGAGTTTCTTTACACAGACGTGCCGTATGTTTACCATGCAAATGCTATTTTAAGCTCATCTTCCAACACCTACAGATTATGTTGAGGTTACAGAACAGAAAAACTTACAGATTTAATACAGACGTTCGGGATGCCGGTATATGTAAAACATACAGTTCACTCAAGAACATGTGTTTCACCGAGTTCTATTGATTTTGCGTACCTAGAAATTAAATGTCACACAATTTCCAACTTAACCGGTATCTTCTGAGTGTCTTCATTATTTTTGAAAAAGTAAAAACCATGGTCTCCTTGAATAATTGATTTCCTATGTTGAAGATGGCAGTGAACACAGCCAAGACAAAATAGACAAAAACAGAAAACAATAAAATAGAAGACAAGATAGGAAGATGGACAGCTTTTCGAGGGGAAACCCTCTTATCTATGTCCTGAATCAAGAATCAGGATGCCGATTGCAGATCGACGCTTTCGATGCAAAATAATGGTGGTTTTCAACAATGGTAAATCATAGCAATCAGAAATATCGAAGACAATATTTACCTTGATTCCTCGAACGATGAAAAAAAGTTTGCTAGCTGCTATATGGCAATGCATGCTATACACGAACTCGAGGGGTAGGCCTAAACAACTAGTAAATTTTGTGTAAACATGATTTCAGATTTCAAGGGATTCCAGAGAGATTGAACGGAATTTCAAGAAGATTTCATGACAAGTGTACACCAGATTTCAGGAGTAGTTAACCCCTCGCAAGAACTCGTCAAATAGGGCCTATAGTACGGTTGGTAGAAACGTAGGCCTACACTATTGGCCAGCATTGTTATGTACTCATTAAATTATCCGTTATATTAAAAATAACAATGTTTCAACAGAATGGTATATAGGCCTACTTGTAGTGAGTTGATAGATCGACACTGTCGAGCGTTATGGCTCATGGATAGCGGTGAACAAATGGGACGGCCGATCGACTCCGACTGTCGAAAGGCATTTATTTACACACATATAGCCACAGTCTTCTTGACACAATTAATATTCATTTCAAATTTCAACAGTAAATATATCAAACAATATACATACTTGATATATACCGGTACTAGAGATGCAATTAATACATGTGAATTAATACATTATTGATACATTACATTAATAAATTATTGTATTGAATAGATACAATTAATACAAAGCTGCAAATGACAATGATAGGTATATATCAGGTATAGTATCAGGTTTATATTTATTTTGGTAGAGTAGGCCTACCTATTTATTTATTTTTCGAATTTTTGAAATGTACATTTAAAAGAAGACGTGATCTTATTTAAAATCAACTGTGAGAAAACTAACGTTCACTTCAGTTCAAACCATCTTGGAAGAAAGAGACACGAGTAGGAACAGCCGCTCGGTCATGCTGCAGAATAGCCGAGACGGTCGACCACACTTATATAATATATATGGCTATCTAGAACTAGTTTTACAGGAACTAGAACTAGTATTTCTCCGTTTCTGGCTCGCTGTTCAACCCAACAGTGACATGATTTAAAGAAGTTCAGACGACCGGCCGGCGCTGTACGCCTTCTTCAAGAGGGAACGAAATAGGTGCAGTAACATAATTATACGGGATTGCAACCAGATAGCGGACCATGGTTCAACTTTTGAGGCTACCTACATGACGAAAAATAATACTCCTGACAGATGAATATATATACTTCGATTCAACTGATCAATTTTCTCATCTTCAATTTCAGCACCGTTGGTATTGAAGTCCATAAAAAAAAAAAATTGTTCAATATATGTTGGAAAATATTTTACAAAGTTCTATTAGTTTAGTAATCAATTCTCATTCATGGTGCTGAATTAGTCAAATCAAATGTATTTAATTCACAATGTCAGAAGTAATAATCATCATTTACATATCTTGTAAATAGTTTCAACTGCAAAACTACCCCATAGACCCACTGACATTTCTAGTTCTGACTAAAAATCAAGAAATGTCTCATTCAGACCATAGGGAGAACTTATCTATGTTCAGACGTTCGTCACGTTCCTATGCTTTAGGCATAGCCATGTCACATGCGCATGTAGGCCTACAGGCCTAATCCTAATATAATACATAGTTATCATTTCAGGTATTATAACAACACTGTTCACATTGTATAACATTAGTGTACTATTTCTACATGTTTTTTAGTCGACCGATTGTAAAACTATTCGTAAAAATGAGATCTTTATATATATATATATATATATGGTCTCGTCCTCATCAGGGTTCAAACTATACTGATTATTTTGACATAAAAACATTTCATATGTGACGAAACATATGTGAGTTTCAGTCAATTTAAATATATATATATATATATATATATATATATATATATATATATATATATATATATATATATATATATATTAGGGATAGTAAAATACCCCTTGTGCTTGTGGTGCCTTTCATACATAGCCTCAATTGGGGAACAATGTTTTTGTAAGTTTCGATGATAATTAAAAAAATCTTCTGAACGATCGGAAATATCAACCCTGTTCAACAATAGAAACATACATATTTTTAATATCAATCATTTATAATTGATCAATATTTCGAAAAGTAAACATTGAAAGATTAAGTATGTTTTATATATATATATATATATATATATATATATATATATATATATATATATATATATATATATATATATATATATATATATATATATATATATATATATTGTTTGGTTTCTGTGTTTTGTGCATCTCCATGACCCTACATATGCTCGAGACATCATTTAAATACTGAATATTTACTTCATTTATAATTCCATTTTCAACAATAGTGTTTGCTGAATGCTGAGGTAAATACTCGTTCACCGGACAATTGCTTTGGAATTGACGCTTTGCTTTAGATGAGAGAGATTGTCGTATGCAATCAAGCAAAATAATATGCAAATAATCCAGTCCGCGAACTCGATTTCTTCAAACTGACATTATTTTATTAGTTTAATAGTAGTTTTATGGCTACTTTAGGCCAGGTCATTAGCCTCGTTAGCCGATACAAAAACAATATAGAGAATGATAAAGTTATTAGCGTAAGCGACTGCTCGATTTTATCTCAAGTTAGTTGAAAAAACTTTTCTTTTTTTCGCGCTCCAGTTGAGACGGAAGCATATTTTTTCATGAAACTTGGCGTGCACATATATGTTATCAATCAACTCGATACGGAGTTTTGAGGCGCAAACGATCGAACTATATTCGAAAAAGATCGCAATTTTGAAAATTCACATAAGAATAACAAACAAGAGAGAATTTGCAAAAAATATTTTCTTCGTATTCAAATTTTCACGGAAGTCAAGCATACAATTAATACACATTATTTCCAAGTTCTACATAAATCAAAAACACTGTTCTGAAAAAAAATATAATGTAATTTTATTACATCATTTGAGGCTTTTTTAAAACTTGTATCAAGAAGAGCAACTGGTAAATGAACTGAATAGCAAATTGTTAAAATCAGCAATAGATAGAAAAGGAACGCAGTGACGCAATAGTTTCAGAATCAATGTGTGTAAAAAGCTTTCCATTCAATTTCATTTAAATATGCCTATATCGCTCATCCTCAACGCATCTGTTGCATTTTCCTACTGAGACAAACTACAATGACGCTACAATTGTGTACAAGAGGTATAGGATTTTTTTATATTTCTGCATGACTTACGTCTAATTCGGTTTGACTCTAATCCAGAATAACGTTTCATCCCAACCTTTCAACTACCTCTGCAACACTAGCACGTGTTTTCTCTTCAAAGGTTCCGACCTTAAAATGTCAAACCAAATAAAAGAACGCAAGTGCATCGTGGCTGCTCAACCATGGCAACTCCTAGACCAATGAGCTAATCAAGCCAACCGGAGTAGTAGAATATTAACTAATGCGCTAAAACTGTAGCATAGGTGTGGAATATTTGGTCTTTTTTTCCCTTCAATAACATCGAAACTTGATACAAAATCATTGTTCACCAATTAAGGCTAATAAAATATTGTTGGAAAAATGATTCGACATAAAATGTGCTTCACTTGTCCTTTGTAGGCTATAGTACATATCCCATCCGTGCATATACGATATTTTATTTGTACTGAAACCTGATATGTATGATGCTTTTTTCGAACTGAATCCTGGTTTGACTTCCCTCGAAGGTTTTATAACTTCATTCAGGCTGTATAAATATATGTCAACGTAAATGTTTGAATAGAGTGATTCTATATACTCTTTCCACTCATATACTTTTCTCTTGATACTTTACTTTTCATGGAATGATCGGAGTCTTTACTTTAATTCACACTTTTTCGTAAGATTAATTCTGGAGATTGAGTTGAATATTTTACAATGAAAGTTTTCAATGCTAGAATGGGATGGGTCACGCCCATTTCACAGCCAGAACGATCGCAACGCAAACAAAAAAACACTCATTTGTTAATTAGAAACAATGTAGCAGTGGATACTGAGTTCTATATAGTGACAATTCCTACAAATAGAGTTTGGAATAGGACTGAAACTGATTTGAGTTCAATTATCAAACCCCTATTTGTTGATCATGTAGATACACCCAGGTTTGAGTGATTCGACCAATCAAAACCAAAATAAGTTTCAATGGCGCTTATCGACCCCAAAATAACCGCTAGGTTACATCATCCGGGCAACGAAGTTTATATAATCTGATGGAATTGATTAGATGATTCAGTATAAATCACATTACCTTTTTAGTCACACCTGTTTTAACTGATATCTTCATAGAGAAAAACAAGAATATGTCACGTGGGACATTTCCTAAATTATCTCAATGAACATATTGGCAGAGATTGTTCCTCAATTGTATCAACATCTCCATCTCATTGGCTGAAAACATTTGCCAGCAAAGTGTTGATCCGACGACCTAATCAATTAAAATAACTCGACGATCGATTGGATACGCCCTTCTTAGCTCGAAGCCATCGGCAGTCGACACCAATACATACAATACTTGTCTATATGGAAGAATAATTGATTGTCCACCAAAATATCAAACGAAAATATCTTAAGTTGCATTTGCAGCTGTGATATTTTGGGATAAATTATTTTTCAGATCGAGATTTATGATTAGAAATGCAACTACATATCTCAAAAGGTGTTATAAGTTCAAGTTGAAGTGAGTTTCTTTTACGATTTTCGAAGGTTTTACAATTATTTTGTTAGTAGAAGATCCACTTGGTTCATGGATGAAAATGTATATAGATCGCAGCCGTTAGAAATGAGCTCCGTGTTGAACCCTTTGTGGAGATAATAAAAGTCAAGAATCATCAGAGTTGACAATTGAGCACCAATTCCATGACAGAGTAATTAGATATACGATTGGAGACAACTGTGAATCTGGCCTCTAATTACTAGTGACTACAGAAATGACTAGAGAGGAGAGAAAAGAGGATGAGATTCTAACGCGAACCTTTAATCTAACTAACCATGTAATATCTAGCTCGTCAAAGGACGTCACAGCACTGGGTAGAGATTTGAATTAATGATGACGTAATTTTGCCCGGTACCTTGGAGAAAACTAGAAATTTCAATTCCAGGAATTAAAATCAATTCTTTTGGTCCTACAGATAGCATGACGAGTCACGACGTATAGGCAATACCGATACTGTTTTAAAAAAGTAGAAGACATGAGCAGAATCGAGTAAAACTCAGAAATAGGGCCTTAAAGGGCATAAAAGAACAAAAAAAATATAATTTCTGTAATTGAGATGATGATTTATGTAGTTTCCTCTGAAATCAAGGAAATATATGTCGTCATTATTCGTTGAAATTCAGTTTCCGGCTTGTAATTTCTAATTGCACAAATGTTTCAAAAGTTCGCGGAGAAAATCAGCACTTCACTGAAATCTCTGAGCATTTGTCTGAGTGATCTTGTAATGTATAACACAATGTGTGGTTGAAGTAAACAATCGAGAGGTCTATAGTCGATATAAATCCGCTGTTTGATTGAAGCTGTAAAAGAACTAACAACGTTGGAGGTTGACAATTGAAACTCTATGATTTCATTCGAGTTACAGTCGAGGTGCTAGAAGATGATAAAATATACGAACCAGTCACTATAGCGGACATACTTGGAAACTCAGTTTTCATAAAAAAAAAACTCGAAGATACAACATTAACCGACTATATATAGTCAGCATAATTTTCGTTCCCTCCGCTTCTATTTACCAGAAATAAAATTTTGAACAAATCAACAATCGACGATTTGTTAAAAAAAAAGGAAAACAAAACCAAGTTGAAAGTAGCCTAAAACGATGTTTTCTAGCGGATGTTGGTAACGGAGGAAAATAATGGACTCTTCAGTCTAGACAATTTGCATCAAAGTAATTTTAACAATAAACCTTGCCGTGAACCGGCGTGAAGTGCAGTAACCAGTAAGCCATGTTATTATTCCCATAAAATCTTTTCACAACATGGAAAAAAGTCATTTAAATCATTTTATCAGGTGTAAGTGAATTGTACATTTTTATTGACATTTGTGTAAGAAGACCGGAATGGTGGGAAAACAGTGGAAGTTGAAAGGAGTTGGATCGACAGTTAAAGAAAGAAGAGAGCGAATTGAATAAAGGAGCAGACTATGGGAAGGAAGACGGAATGGCTCACCATCTTCGACATCCCAGGCAGCCCTATAGGAAGGACGGTGGAGTCACCTCACCCCCCCCCCCCCCCCCCTTAAACCCGACATCGTTGAATGGGGAGATCGAATCGATTTAAAAAAAATATGTATCTTTACGAGTCTTGTGAAAGTTATAAAATGAAAACATCACAATAGCAATGTGTCTAACAAATAACATTGTCGCATGTTATTGTTGGTACCGCGTCATATATTTCCTTGAACATTCACAGGGTTTCACATGTTTTTTCACAACAAAAGGAATGAATTGGTTCCATTTGTCGTTCGCAACGAATAACAAGATGACTACTCTTTCTATGCTTTTTTTTGAAGATTCCATTCAGAAGAATTACCTCGTTGATTGAATTTATTTCCATGAACTCTGTATTGAAGCAATTCGATCAGTTGTTATACAGTGATGTGGAAGTGGAACGTGTCTCCTTGGAGACACAGTTTCATTTGCGGCGAAGAAAAATATTATACATCTCAAACGCAAAGCTAGATGATGTTTATTTGGTTCATGGTTCTAATTTGACATTTCATTTTTAACGACTCATTATATACCTGGCCTTGTTATATATAATGATTATTTGGGGATTTCAAGATTTCCACAATCGTGTTATAAGCGATCTGTACATTTTCGTCCTTAATTGATGTCGACAAGAAAAATGAGTTAGCGAACATCTTCTACGACTAAGCACAATTCCCAATTTTTTTTCATGTGATATATAACTACGAAATTTCTCACAAGAAGGCCTCCACATGTCAACTAATAATTAGTTGACATGTGGAGGCCTTCACAGTTAGTCACAATTATTGTGACTAACTAGGTAACTTGAAACTGAGCAGTGTTGGAGCAAAATTGGCAAGAGCAGTTTCGAGGAAAATCAGTTCGAATTAGAACAAAATAGGTGAAAATGACCCATAAGGGAAAATAGGAAAGAACAAAGATATTTCATTTTTTTTACATTCGAATACCATATAGTATTATACATATTATTACAGATTTCAACACAAATCAGATCACAAAATGTGAAAATGTGTTAATGTTTCATCATTCCATACAATCTCGCTCAACTTACGGCGAGCACACTGCTTCTGACTACTGTTATAATAACAATACATGGAGGCTGAATACGACAATAGAAAACCAGATTGAAATGTGGGCTGCATGAACCATATCTTCTATCAAGAGCCCTTATCACCCTCCCTCACCCCTGCTTATACGTTATACCACGGGCTACCAACCCTTCAAGAGCATTGCTCTTGACACGATCCACGGCCAATGAGATCACCATGAAGAGGCTAAAAGCCCCGTAGATCACAAAGTCAGCGATTATTTCAGCTGTGTCGGTGGAACAGTATTCTATTCGTCACGTCGACTATGCCACTAGATGGCACTATGGGGTTACTTCCACTGTAGATAACAATACTACTTCGGAACCATTGTGATAGCTGAGGAGTTATAGGATGGTGAAATAGTCACCTGCCACTAGTGATCATATATATGGAAGCTTAGTTTGATTCACCCCAAGATAAAATTAGGTAGAAGCCTATAGAACTTATTGAAGATCACGGTATGATGGAAATGTATGCTAACTATGTGTACTAACTATACTAGCGCTCAAGTGGCGTGTTACGGCGGTTTCGTTCTGCCACGTGCGTGAACTGTTTTAGTGCAAATATCTACGGTATATATAGGGTTACCCTTACCATATTTCATAAGTTCTGCGAAGGAATTATTAAGGAGAAATTCAATTCGCAAGAAAGTCTTATAATAATTTTGAATGACAGTTGGACTGGAAGTCTCTAGTTCTAGATAAAGTGAAAAGTAGCGAGTTAGCAATGAAAGACGTTGTTTGAGAGGCAGTTAACGCTATACCGGAATAAGTAGATGTAATGACGTGGGGGTGGGATGACGTGGGGAACGCTAAAGTATTTAAAATTACCAGACGGAAGTGAAACAGTGCTAGAACATGCCGTTTTGAAGGTTAGCCCTATTAAATAAATAGATGTTTCTGTCACATCAGCAATATGTGATAGGCCTACATTCTGATAGTTATAGAATGATGGTTGAACGTGATAATAGATGCAACACTTATTGCATCGACTTTTGAGAAAATTAGCAATTTTGATTCAGTTCTCGAAAAAGGTTATTTACACACAGATCTTTAAAAAAAAAAAAAAAAATGAATTCATATCTGTAAACATTTCGAATGCCCAATTTTGTTGAACAATGTATTTTATCAAGTAACAGTTTCATGTTTTTGTTGTTGTTTATTGTGAGATTTTGAACAAATTTGAATTCAAAATTATACAGTTCTATTCTATAGATGGGTACCGCTCTTGTGGACCACAGTATTGTGAACCCCGATATTCTGTACCCCAAGAAAAGGATAAAGTGGACCCCAGTATTGTGGCCCACGTTTAAACCAGAAAATTGTACAAATACTTTGGTTTTGTGGTCCCCAATATAGTGGGCCACAAAACTAGAACATGGGGGTCCAGAATATCTTTTCCAAACGACCAAAGTGGTATTGTGGACCCCAATAAACTGATACACAGAGATTTGTCGTTGTTGACCCCAATAAACTGAACCCCGATATTGTGGGCCACAAAAGTGTATTAAATGTCGTGTGGATATAGTGTACCACAAACTAGATGTACTGTACCCCAAAGCTCGTTAGACATACTGCACCCCGGTATTCTGGTCCCCGATATAGTGGGCCACAAAACTAGAACACGGGTGGTCCAGAATATCTTTTCCAAACGACCGAAGTGGTATTGTGGACCCCAATAAACTGATACACAAAGATTTATTGGGGTTAACAATGACAAATCTTTGCGTATCAGTTTATTGGGGTCCACAATACCATTTCGGTCGTTTGGAAAAGATATTCTGGACCACCCGTGTTCTAGTTTTGTGGCCCACTATATCGGGGACCAGAATACCGGGGTGCAGTATGTCTAACGAGCTTTGGGGTACAGTATATCTAGTTTGTGGTACACTATATCCACACGACATTTAATACACTTTTGTGGCCCACAATATCGGGGCTCAGTTTATTGGGGTCAACAATGACAAATCTCTGTGTATCAGTTTATCGGGGTCCACAATACCACTTCGGTCGTTCGGAAAAGATATTCTGGACCACCCGTGTCCTAGTTTTGTGGCCCACTATATCGGGGACCAGAATACCGGGGTGCAGTATGTCTAACGAGCTTTGGGGTACAGTATATCTAGTTTGTGGTACACTATATCCACACGACATTTAATACACTTTTGTGGCCCACAATATCGGGGTCCAGTCTACGGGCTCCCCTATAGATACGTCAACTTGGCGGTCAAATAAAGTGGTCGATCCAGAGACACACATGAAATGTATCTTTATGGAACTTGACTGGCATGTTTAAAGATCAGCAGACAATGTATGTATAGCCTACGCACTCAATGTACAGTCTATAAATAGAATTAGCGATACAATATGTGTAGATTGTATTTACATTTCAATTTTAATTTCGGACAAGTCATTTATGTAACCGCTAGTGTTGATTGAAAGCTGCATTTACCGTTCCGTATTATAAGGACTACCAAAAACTGTTTGATTCACTAAATTGATTTCCACAGGCTTTTCCGTTGGCTCAGACAACATATACGTGATTCAACTTTCGATAAAGAAGCTCGGTGTAGATTTCTGTAAAAAAAACAATGAATAATCAAAACATCTTACGAAGTTAGAACACATTATTAAATCAAGCTTGCATGCATTACACGGCTAAAACATGTTAACTTTGTCTTCAAGTTTCAGCAGATACTAGCGAGTTTTAGTCTACAGTTTACCTTGTTGAAGTTAGTTATAACTTATAACTATAAGGAGTTATAACGAGTCTCTATGGTCTCAGTCGATAAAGCAGTTGAAATATTAGATACTTTAGTGGAGTTGATGACTCGAATCATTTCCATAACAAACACATTTTTGTATCGTTTTTGAACAGATATTATGAACATGTTTACAAAACATTTGAAAGAGTAGACATATAAATTATATTTTACCAACTTGGATATTATGTCATGCGTGAAGTTTATCAGTGAAGTCCGGGTCTATACCAACTAGGACAAAACATAGTCATATACTGAAATTTATGAGTATATCTTTTGCCTATGCTACTAATTAACATAGCTGTAGACTGCCTCAGATTTACCCATTTTAAACAATCCGAAATTCAATAACGAATATTAATGGAACAACATTTTCAAAGTGACTTTGAAACAGGAGTTATTTAATATTTCGAACTGTGTTTTTCTAGTTCAAAATCGGAAATATAATTGTAATTTGTCTTTGCTTGGATAACATGAAACCCATAAATGCTTGTAATATTTACAGATTCCACGCCTTATGCGGTACTCGGACCCAAGCTTAACTCGACCAGTTTATCTTCTTCATTCGAAGCAGTCCTCTACGTCATTTTCCTCGTGAATGACACATCTGCAAATGTAACGGTTATGACGTCATAATGAATGTTTACATCGCCAAATGAGTGGTGATTTAACTCAGCGGGTCTATTTGTCAACCATCAGTAGCGTCACACCCGACGTTGCCAACGTTAAATATAAGCTGGATCACATGTTGAATGTCCTGATTTAGATTAGCGGGCGATTAGAAATGTTGGAGGAGAGCCACTAATGACGAGGAGTAGAATGAAAGTGTGTGTGAAAAGACGGGTTGTGAACCCCCAGTTAGCCACTGGGGAGAGGGGGGGGGGGGGAGGAGTGAGAATCGTTGTTGCAAAGGATTGATATACTGAATCGCTTCGCAGAGATGTTCGGTTCCAAGTTCGGTTTTGTTTCATTTTTTTTTTTGACGTGAATACGTCTGTAAAATCGTCATCAGCTGGTAGTCTAGGAATCTGACCGTCACGAACGCCGTCATGCGCATTCAGTCAGCTCTGATTTCGCAATTAATACACCAGTCGAGTGATGAATACATGTCAAATCATAGGCGTGTACGTCTTCTGTATTTGTTCGAGTTATTTTGAATCTAAAATGTTACGGGGTCTAAATTTTAATATAATAATTGGAACATTAACGCCGATTCAGAAAAACGGGACAATTATGAGTCCCTAACGCCAGTTCACTTCAAAAAACCGAGACTGTCCCGGATGAAAAAAGGAAAAAGTGGAAGCTGGCAAATTCTACTATGTTTATCTTCGATATATATACTTGTATATCTTATTATATATCTTTTGGATGTTATCTCTGTTTTTGTATGTTTTTCTCCTTTTCTCGATTGATTGGTTACAATGTTCGGTCTTTTCATGTTGGTTCAGTCACAAAGTGTCAACAAAACGTTATTATGACTATCGTATAGCGTCTTTCCGTTAGAACAGAAGTAATGCAATTGCTTCAAACCGTTGCAAAAGTATCTTCTTCTCCTAATGATTATTTGTTTCTCAACGACCCACCAACAGCTATAGCTAGGTCATAATTGGGGTGGTAAGATCACCCTTGTGGTGCCCCGTTCAAACGATCCTAATTTTCATCCATTGCCTTAATTAGGGTACATGATTTTGCATCAAGTTTCGATGTTATGAAAAAAATAATGATGATAATAATAATTGGGGGTACGAATGAGTAGGTGATGATGAAACCATGGTGTTGATAAACGAAAGTATGATTTAAGAAAACTTGCCTTATGTGGGAATCGAACCCACGCACAACGGTGACAATGCAGTATCTAAAGCGGCACCTTAGTTGACTGGGTTGTGGAGGGCGGCAACTATCTTCTGAAATATACTGGCGATTCATTAGACAAAATTCACATTACGATAAATGTGATAGGCCCATAATTGGATTACGATCCGGGCAAGTATGAATTTAAAATTAGTCGGCAAAGATATTTCCCATTCAGACCTCACTATACGATGTGACAGATATTTCATGTTTTCTCATTTACTCCTCACACTTTAATTTTTCCACATACATAAATATTTTACAATATTTCACGCATTCGTATTTTGGACAAATACATCCATCTTATTCTTATTACGTTCATTTTATAATTTTGTATTTTGCATCTCTAATGTTTTACAATAATTTATATTTGAAGAATGCACCGACTTTTTTCTTGGCTTTTGAATAAGCATAGTCACGTACTAGCCTAAACCTTGAACACATAATATAAAAAAACGTAACATTTGAAATTGTTCCAAACTGGTAGACAACCGCTTTTCACTGCGGTATTTAACCAAATTTCCACAGGTTTTTTGCATGCGACATCCAATATGTATCAAAAGTTATAAAACGGAAGACCCGGGGGAAGGAGCGACGTCGACGTCGACAAATACTACATGTAAAAACAAGTTGCCCGGAAACAAATAATGTCTGGGCCCCAGGGAAATATCCATAACAATATAAAATGAACATTTCCACACACTTCTAAATTGCCTTCTAGGCTTCACGTTTTTTGTAGAACCCATTCCCCTCACAGCCCCAAACTGAGCGTGAAATTCCACGACTTTTCCACGTCTATTTTCGTCGAATATCCATTCTATATCCGGCGTAATTAATATACGTATATCACCGCCAGAGGGAACTTTCAAATGATTAAAACACCACAAGTATTTAATAAAGAGATAACTTAAATTTCTTCTCAAATGGATATAATCACAATATATCAAGGAATACCGGAGAAAATTATATTTCAATTTCACAGAAGCTTAAAAAGTATCTGTTTTCTCTGGAATGTCCCTCTCTATTCCCATATAACTGTTCCAGGTATACTGATATGAGCACAAAGATCGATCTACACATACCTAAATAATTTTGTAAGATGTTTTAGGCCCACTATACCAGTAGCTGCATTGCTTTCAAACGTATATAAATAGAGTATATAGCCAGCAGTTATGTTTGCACGTTATAAGGACTCGAGGAGATAGATATCTGCAAACACGCTGCCTCGTTATATGTACCCTACTTTTCGCTCTCTTATTTCTTCAAAAGGAACAACATTGTATCTGATTGAGTTGGGAACCGTTTACGTATCCTCGTTCGGGTATCCTCGGCTGTGCTTCGGACCGTGCCGACGTTACACCACATGACGTTCTCGTAAGTGTCGGTTAATACAACAAAATAGATATTTGCAAACAACCATGTTGGCCATTATTAATTTATAACTGTTAATTTGGGATAAATTATGTTAGTTTCAGGTTAAAATAAATTAGTCCATATAGGTTTTAGGTTGTGTTTGGTTTGTTCGTATGGGTTAGTTGGGTCAGGTTATCTTTCGTCCATTTAGATTACTCACAACAACAACAACAACAACTCCCATCGAGTGTTACGACATATCCCAAGTCTAGCTGCACGTACAGACCTTGCCTTAAACGGCGACACTACAATCCGCACCCGAACATATTTCAAGAAATGTATAATTCGATTTGAAATGGTAGTTCGAGAGATATTTAGCCCCGGATGGAATAATCAATTCGGCGGTAAATCCACCAAATTAGTGAATCGACTAAATTAGTGGCTGGGTCTGGTGAAATTTAGTCTTGTTGGCAGCCATGACTCTTAGTTGTGAAGGTATACTAATATCCACGGAAGAACAATGTCTTCTACCAACATACAAACAAAATATCACTGTTGTATTGGTACAGCTGTGGTATTTTCAGGGCATACTGAAATTTTGATGACAAAGTTTACTTTCAAGGACAAGGTTTGTCTTCTAGTAACATAACAAACAAAATATCACTGTTTCAAGGACAAGGTTTAAACATATCACCTTTTTAAAGGTAAATGTTAACAATTGCAGCAAGATTATGCGAGTACCGATACCATTGTTTTGTACAATCACTATCAGTTGGTCGACGACGTTCTTTCGTGGATACAAGAGTACATGCACGGCTCAACGGTCCTAATGGCATAGACTTAGAAGCAAGCCGCGGAAGATCCAAGGAACGTGTCAGGCTTTCAATGAAGGCGATTCCAGAACTCGTCGAGCAGCGAGCACTAGACGGTATTCCATAAGCTTTCCACCAGACGGTATTCCATAAGCTTTCTTGCTCGTAGATACGCATGTTATAAGATGACGGAAATGTTGAGAGAAGGCATTTGTATATAGTGAATAGGCACTTCCTTCAATACTGTCACGTAGATCTTATGTAAAACCGTTTTTTTAAGACCCAGCCCCTCCGTAAAAAAGGATGTTGTTGGGTTTTAAAAACTGCCCTCCGGTTCCGTCAATTTTTGGGATCTCTCTTGAATGACATTCTCTCCCAATCGTCAAAACATCGCCTCTCGTATTTGTCATTTTTATTGATTTAGTTCTCAGTTCGTCTCTTGAATCCAACTCTCCCCGAACTTGTTCAACAATCGACAGTATTTCATTGATCTGAAAAAGCACACCTCTTATAGGCCTGAATCTTACCCATCCCTGTCTCGGACTGTCCATGGCTTTACTTCTGTACACATCGTACGTGGGGACTGTCAATTACATTGTAATATTTCAACTGCGCTTTCCATCCACTTCTCTCAATAGATCTACATGTCTGCTGAAATTGACTTTTATTGACTGTATTATATGTATAAAGAACAGAATAAATGAAAAAAGAGGTAATATGGTTTGTAGCGAATCTCTATCTAATACCAAACACTGCTACATCACTGAAATTACATTTATTATTTATTAAATTAGATCTTACCATACTTTCAAAAACATAATATCGTTATTTGCTTCATTTTTTGCCTCAATCTATATCTACTGAAGGTGTGTTTAATAATATATACTATGTACTTAAGTGTGATCAAAGTGAAAAATTAATTTACTGTTCACTTCTAGAAACTGTAATTTCTTATGTATAGAATATATATATATATATATATCTTTTAATAACATCGAAACTTGATACAAAATCATTGTTCCTCAATTAAGGCTATGGATGAAAGATAGGATCGTTTGGACGGGGCACCACAAGAGCGATCTTACCACCCCATTATAAATGATTTTTGAAATAAAATAAATAAATGATTTTTTAATTTGAATTTGAAATTTGAATGTCATATCATTATGGTGAGCTCATTCACAAGAGAATGTTCTGAGCGATCACCCCCCCCCCCATCCCCCATCGCTATAACGAGAGGGTGATTTGCGCATTCTTCTTTCGAAGATAAAAGTATGATCTGTATTCTGAAGCCCTTCGTAGCTCATGGTCAACTAAGGCACCGCTTTAGAAACTGAAGTCACCGTTGGGCGTAGAGTCGAATTCCGTATGGCATTGATTTTTGTAAACGTCCTTTCAGTCATCATCATTAAAATGTGAATTTATTTTTTCTTCCTCATCTTCCCGTAAATGCATTAGATTTCAAGTTCTATTATTCATACGATATTAAATAAGTTTGTAAATATATGTAATTACTGTATCAATGATACAAACTGGATGACAATATGATGATGCAATAAAAAAATGAATAAAATAATATTTGAACATGAAAAAAAAAATCGTACCCTCAAATAATTTCTAGCTGTTGGCGAGGTCGTTAAACAAACAATAACCATCATCATCACGTATTCTGATTACCGTATCTGATATGTTCAGACGATATAATTCAAACTAAAAGTTGAAAAGCTTCGATATGTTTGTTCAATGTTAGCGGTCCCCTATCTAATGTCGCTATATCAACTCCATTCCCCTGTATCATGAACATGATTTCCAACGGGAATCGAACTCGACTCCTTTGTTACAATACTCACTAGAATATTCATCCACGATTAATAACATGACATAGACAATGTATTCAGTCTGACAAACTATAGCCTAGTTTACTGTTCTCATATTCCCAGCAGGCTTCATTTCATCAGTGTACATTAAAATAGCATAGGCCTACACCTCACTCCATGCTGATGGTAATTCAATAATGCATAGCTCTATTACTCTACAGTATACTTTACACAATACACACACACACACACAATGTAACTAGAGTACAGTACAGGTAACTGGAAGATCATTTGAACGAAGCAATTACTAACAACGATGATGATGACAATCATTGTTGGCTTAACGACCCCACCAACAGCTAGGTTATACGGGGGTACGAATGAGCAGGTGATAATAAAACTGTGGAGTGATGAAGTGAGAGGATGTTTACAGAAACCCATGCCTATACGGGACTTGAATTCACGCCCAATGGGACTTGGAAGACAACGGTAAAAGTGGAACACATGCAAATTGATTTTTTAAAAAATCCAATCAAAATGTATCAACATGATAGTTAAGAGCAATAATCACTTGAAATGTTTAATAGAGATGAATCAACTGAAAAACGGATTACTGAAAAAATATTCAGGTGAAAATATCCCCGGAAAATTGTCATCAACTTGTTGGTGGAAAAAAACTCCATACGAATAATTTTTGAAAGAACAAGGACAAGACTAGAAAGACTAGTAGAGGACTAGAAAGTAACTGGCAAACTCAAAACCTAACCTAAACCTAACTTCACTTAACGTAACTTAACCTACAAAATTAAAAGGTATAGAAAATATTTACAAAAATATTGTTTTGCTTCATACGTTTGAATTAGGTAAATATTGAATATTGAATGAATATTGTTTTCACTTCTTAGGTATGACTATGACTGTTTGAGAGTAATAAAAAGACTATAGTGTTTCCATTATGTTCTATTATATGTTCTACCAAAAAATTGACATTTCGTTAAATCAACTGACATACACCAGCTACCTGTATTTGGCTCATGTTTGTATAACATTATAGAGTACTGTCGATGCGCCTTAAAACCCTAATATTCATTCAGTACAAATGCAGATAGAACTAACTATAAACGAGTGACGAGTGACGAAATGCGTGCCGTGCCGTCATCTCCAGTTGACCAATAATCAATTAAACACAATAACAATGATACCAACATCGAGATGTTGCAGGATATGCCGGTCATGTCACGCGCAATACAGCGCACCAACAACTGAATAATTAATAGTCCACTACTCGATCCGGCGTAGAGTGGGTCAAATGTTTCACCCTTCATTTTACCTGTTGCTTATCGACACAACAAGTAACCATCAAGCTGACATTTCTCCACAAATACAGTACACATATTGGTATTGAAACGTCCCCAGTCTCCAAAGGGCAAAAAGTTCCCACCAGGGTAAACCAGGGAATAGTTACCATTTTTTGTTGTAAATCAAAGTAACAAAAACAGAAACTATTTATTTGTATCAAAATGATTGTATGTATGATGATGAAATATGGTTATTCTGATGGAAGAAGGTATACTCAATGTCAACAAATATATCAATAGTCAACTTCATGATAACTATCGAATGGTTTTTTTCAAAGCAATGTTTCAACGTATTTTTCAACTATTTTTTCAGAAATTTACTCGGAATTTTCAACTTCTTTTTCATTTCAAATTCCCAATATACTATTTCGACATTGATACATCAATAAATGACAACAAATTTGACACATTTTTCTGAGTGGATTCCTCTTAAACTGTGGCTGTATAGTTGATAGAGTCATGCCCAGTGGTGTACTCGTAAAACAATAGTATACCAACTGTCAAAAATTATGAATGAATTGATAAAAACGAATGTTCTTCATTATTATGCTGAACAAAAATATGGCATAATCAAATATTGACATTGATGAATGAACACAAACCGGCACTTGGCATATATTTCATGAACATCATTACCAGAAATTAATTTGAAAATGATGTTAGTTGGAAAAATTGAATAGGTCCTAGATCAATGAAAAAAAAAACCTAAGTGTGACTCATTTTTTCATTTGTACATATTTTATTTCATCATTAAAACTTCATTTCTAACCGTTTCATATAAATCCCATAACAACAAGGAATTTTCTGACAATAAATAATCTTATGGAATGAAATATTCGGTATTCCTGTAGTTCCTTAAGGTCTTCCACCATCTAACAAATCAATACAATGACTCTATTCTCGACGAGGGCATCTGGCAGGCCTATAGCTATTGAAATAATGTGCAATATTTGTTCAAAATATATTTTTTTACTATTATTATTCGATTTTCCTATCGTAATAACTGCGAGTGTAATCTCAGTGCACCGAGAGCAAACAGAAAGAACTCATCTGGTTGACTCAGATGGTATGACTGTGCATGTTATAATACCGGTTCTCCGCTAGCTAGAATGTAATGTCCATATTGGTAAATATACACTGTATATATATATATATATATTATGTGCAGCTAGTGATCTTTCAATAATATATCACATGATTAAGGCCCATTCACAATGCTATACAATCTACCAAGACGAACACTACAGCAACGATTGAATTGAAGGCCATCACAAGCCCGAAACTAAATTTCAAATTATCTACTGAAAACTAAATTATTTATATATATATATATATATATATATATATATATATATATATATATATTTATTTATATATATATATTCATGTATATATATATATATATATATATATATATATATATATATATATATATATATATATATATATATATTTATATTTATTTATATATACATATTCATGTGTATATATATATATATATATATATATATATATATATATATATATATATATATATATATATATATATATATATTATAACATCGAAACAATTGATACAAAATCATTATTCCCATTACGACTATGGATGATAGGTAGGATCGTTTGGACGGGGCACCACAAAAGATAACCGATTAAAATGAAATTGTATAATGGAATAACTACGAATATGTATTCCTAAAATACAATTATTACTGTGCATATATGAAAGAAAGTATATTGACATCTTGACTGAGTACCGATTTGATTTCTTTTTCTAATGTTCGAATTCCATTTTCGAGATGAATTTGATGAGACTGTTAGTAGTTGAATACAGAATATATACGAATGAATCATGTCTATAATTTGAATATTTCCATATTCATTGAAAGTCTCATCTACAATTGATTGTCGGAATACGGTGACACGGTACGGTACTGATTTAATCTTATTGCTCGCTATCACTCACTAATTTAATCAGTTTCCCCTATATTGAACACGGCACGCTAATAAACGTCAAGCTTTATCCACAGGTATAAGCCAAATAATATCATCAAAATCCAGACAGAAGACATTCTATTATTTAATAATACAGGTAATCATCTTATTATCTTTTTATTTATGATTATATTCGAAGAGGAGAAACAAATATTTGAAAAAGAAAGTGAAAAAAGAGGGGTAAAATAGAACGAAAAGTAATAAAAGAGAAGGTTAAGGATGAGAAAGAGATAAAAATATAATTACGAGAATGAAAATATGAGTATTTTTTTTATACTGATGAAATGAAATGTTCAATATCCCTGAATGTATAGGAATGGAAACTGAATAAATCACATTAGTAAAATGAGTTATTCTTGGCAAGGACTATATTTGCAGCCAGACCTGGGTATTGCAACCAACGAAGTCGATGTTGTTGTTGTTGTTGTTTCTTGAGAATTAAACTAAACTGAAACTGAAAATAATCGAACTGAGCTAACCTGCAATCACCTTCTAAAACCCACCCAACTTGAAATAATTAAATCTATTGTATAATAAACTAAACCTTGATGCAATATAACCCAATCCAATTACCTGAAACTCACAGTTAGGCCATTAATGTTACAGCATGGGTGCGATACTTCTATTAGCCTTGCAAGTACAAGTGACAATTTGCCTCATCAAAACGGTCCATAGCTTTGGCTTTATTCTGTATTGGAAAGCTATTATGCTGATAGAAACTTAGGCGAATATAGGCGTAATCAGTCGAACCACTTCTGAGAAAAATAATTTCGAAATTTTGAAAACTGTCATAAGTATAACTTAGAGGGGAAATTATGGACAGCATCCCCGCTACCGTCCATCTTTACAGGGGTTTTTCGTGGTTTTCCTCCGTAGTCTACGCTGATGCCGGGATGGTTCCCACAATATAGGCCACGGTCGATTCCTTCCCACTATCCTTCCCATTACCCATAAAACCTTCATCTCATCATACCATCATCTCATTAAACATTCATCCAACGCCAATAGATCTTAGTCATCATTACAGTGCGTCGTTAAAAAACCTAATATAATTTAGCATAATCACTCCGAAGAAATTCAGATTTAATGATACATCTTATTCCAAAGTTTTACATGAATCTGACAGGTCGTTTTAGCGGTGGAAATTGATATGTATGCTATTATTTTTCTACATCAATTGGAGAGCTCTGAGAAAGCTACCAAGAGAGGATCAACAGGTTGAACCAACTGGTTCGTGAAACGATTAAAATTATCAATACGTGAATCAGGTAGGCAGTGAGTTAATATATCAAAAATCAATGTGTGTAAAGCTTGGAGCATAAGTAAAAGTCTCTTTGCTATCTGGTCAAACCAGTTGACCATGTTATATTACATGAGATTAAACAGATATCAAACGACGGAAACAGACTTTTACTTATGCTTCAAGCCGTACACTTCTAAGATCCCGTTTTACGAATAATAAATTTGTTGATTAAGCGATGATTAGTGGATTAGCTTGTTATTACCCTTGGTTACCAATGGTATTTTTCTACCTTAATCAATAAATTAGCTTAATTAACACATTTTTATTATTGGTATTTGGTAATTTTTTCCAGTACATTTCGTATATACAATCTCGCTCATTCTACAACGCACATGCTGCGTTTTGCTAGTACTAAGTAGTTATTATACTTTTTGTTTATTGTTTAGGGTGCTCAAGACTGTCACACTATATGTACCTATAGTGTTATTGCATTGCCTACATTAAGAACAATGATGGTAATACCATTTATGAAGTTAATTAAAAACATTTGATAGTTTTACTTTTAAAATAATTTCTACAACTGGGTTTGATATATCATTTTCTACATTCAGGATATACAGTAGAAGACGCTCGAGGGAGGATAAAAGAATAAGAAGAGTCATGATTAAAAAGCACAACGACAAGATTTTGTCTCCTGCTGGCCTCGGGCAATCGGGTGACGATGAACGAATTATGAAAGACAATTCAAGAATTACTGTGGGTACGGGTACTGGCAGAAATAGATTTTAATTAGTAAAGAAACGTTGAAGTTATACGAAATGTTGTGTTCTTTTCAGGCTTGAAAATTCAGACACAAAATGACGTTTCTTTGCGTTTCTAAACCCTAACAAACAATCAGTCAAAATTTCAATTACTTTTATTAAAAAATTAATTTTGATTCCATTAAATTATGAAAATTATCAGTTGACACAGGTATCAACCCTCCAAAGAGCCAGGGGAACTCCATGCCCTTCTTTTATATATTTTTTGGTAAACAAACCTATAGGCTTTATATGTGTTTTTCTACATTTGATGTATGTTTTGTTTATTAACTTTACAAAGTTCGATTTCGATTTTAATAAATCCTGTTTACGTAATAGGATTAAGATTTAGTCAATCACCGGACATCATCGACGCCTATCGATAAATGATTCTATTTGCTTTAGTTTGCGCTTTAGTTATATGTGAAATTGACAGTATTTGAACTTCATGTCGCTTATTGGAATGATTGCTTATTATTCTTTCTACTTTTGTACTTATGTACTTTTGTATTTGATCCGATTTATTGTTATTCTGTGTTATATGGTAATACCTTCCCAAAAAGCAGTCTTATTTTTAATAATGAAGACATGAATGAAGAATGAACCTCATCAGATGTAAATTTTTGAATCGCTGAACGATTCAGATAAAATAAAAACATCGTCCCCGCAGCTTTTCATTGAAATACACACTCACTCGAATTTTGCTATCGAGTGTACGCGCTTAATTAGTATCTGAGAAGAGGAAGTACACAAGCATTCGCAGACAAATGGTGGTGCATCAAAAGGATTCTGTACCGTCGTGAATGGAATCCTGGAGACTGGAGTATATAGTAATTACCGATATCATATGACAGCAAAAATTAAATTATTATACAAAAGTTCTTATACCTGTTAATAATATTTCTCCTCCGACTGTAAATATCTACATAATGATACTTTTGTAAACGTACGTAAATTTAGTTTGATGTATCTATATCCATATTTTTCAATAATTATCGATGATGATAATGGTGATAGTAATAATAATAATAATGATAATAATAATAATAATAATAATGACACAAACAACCTCTCTTACTTCTAATGGATACAACCAAGCCGCGTTATTTTGATTTACTGATATTTTCACACTTCTCGTATACGTTGTTCCTCTGAAAACCCGTTTTCCTGGTCTCACCCGACGCCCCTAGCAATCTTCGGTCTCACTAAATCAATTACCTGGCCATTATAATTAACCAATCATTCGAAACGTGTCACGTACTCTTCCATTATTGGATAGAGCCACCGAGTTCAGTATACACTTGCGGTCACTTGGCATAGGTATAGTTCCGAAATGTAAATGCACAATGACATCTGTACGCATATTGTATCGTCAACTTTTTCGCACACAATAGGCATATATGAGGAGTGCGTATGTGTAGAGGTGAACTAAACGTAAAAGTCCGTTTTCCGATCGTCTGATGCAAATATCACAAGATTGCCCGGGTTTTATTAATCGGGTAGAAGAAAACTTTTTTAACTTCTGCTAAAAAAAACTGTGTAGGGTATTGTCTGCTAAACTGCTATAGTTGTCTCCACGAAAGAAGTAAGTCGTTTACCACCTGAGTAACTTGAAAATCTTCAAGAAATAACCTGCAACTAAATCAAAGATTCAACGATTTTGAAAGATGCAGTAGTGTTCTTTATCGTAACCTCGAATTAAAATGCGGTAATACCCTAAAAATTTCAGTTGAACAAACGTACTGGTGAGATTTATGTTCATTATATATTGGCATTAATATTGTTCATATTGTGGCAAATTGTTCATTAATATATATATATATATATATATATATATATATATATATATATATATATATATATATATATATATAACTTATATATATATATATATATATATATATATATATATATATATATATATATATATATATATATTGTCTTTCGTGGGTATCAGTCTAGTTTCAGTGCATATAGACCTATATACTATCAGTAGATATTCTTCAGGATGCATTTCAAGTTAGCTTGGTCGACTACTTTAAGTGACCGCAAGTGTATGTACGGCTATACGCGATGTCAAATACGACGTCATTAAGAATAAAACCTACATCAAACACAATTTGATAAAATTGAAAAAGAAATGAGAACGTCCGAACTGGAGCAGCCATGCCAAGTTGGGCGTGGGTTCGAGTTTCACGCATCATTGACCAATCCCAAACTCATTCGTACCCCTCCCCCCCCCCCTCTTCCCCGCGTGACATTAGCTATACCGGTAAGTACAAATCAATAACCATGAAAATTAAGTATCATTAATGAGTATCAAGTATCGATAGACATCTTACGTGGGGGCTCAATGGGAACCGGAACAATTAAGCCAATTACAGTAGGAGGTAATGATTGACATATATGTGATCTCAGTTAGGCTGGTGATTGGCTGGGCGATAGCTACTGACTCGGTCCCTATAGAGACAAACTTTGAATATACACTTATTTTATTGATTGTAGTTTATATACACTATAGTATGTGGCTTTTCTGTTCATTGAATCTCTATACACCCTCTTGAATCAGAAGTTGGAATAATCCGAAGACAATGTGCATTTAAAAATTGACTTTGAGAAAACCACGACTCAGTCAGGCTGGTTGGTCACGATGGAAATCGGATCCCGGTCACCTGAATGACAGTTTAGCGCGTTAGTGATTGATCCACCAGCCTAGTGCACTTACCGACTTACGAGCACATAACTATAGACTTCACCATGACAAGTAGACTCACCTGCAACACACAAGAAAATGAAAAGATTAGTTCAAATGTTTCAGATATATTTTTTTTAATAACATCGAAACTTGATACAAAATCATTGTTCCCCAATTAAGGCTATGGATGAAAGATAGGATCGTTTGGACGGGGCACCACAAGGGCGATCTTACCACCCCATTTTGATTATTTAAAACTAATGGTCTTCAACTAATGGGTTTCAGATATGGTCCATTTAGAGAACAGGTTCGAGTATCATTTTAAAACCATTTCTTCTGAAAGATTTCGATTATATTTCCTTGAAAATAATTTTCAAGACACTTGAAAAAAATTACAAAATAATTAAATTTTTGATATATTCAATATTCCAGTATTCGCTCTTCAGCCTTGATTAGAGCACAGATGAGTTGTGGTTAGGGTCATTTGGGTCAGGTTTTGATCGTTTTCTTAAGTGGGCACATCCTCTTTCTTAGTAAACACGTCAAGCCCACGTTCACTCTTGGTATAGTATCCGTATTACAGTATGCACACTTCAGGCGCCCCGTAATTCCTTCAGCAACAGCAACAGCAATAACGTCGCGTTCTAAACAACTGACATGGAAGTAATTTGTCTGTTGGTCTATTACACATGTGTGTACACGAGCCACACATGTATAGCCATGCAGCCACGCATCAATATGCTAATGAGTGAAGACAATGGCGACACGAGTAGCAAGTGTCACAAGCGGATTTAATTAGAAAAACGACGCGAACAAGCTATTAGCTGAGTAGCGAACAAAGCGAGCAAATCGTATAGTCTGTCTCACCAAACTGTAGCAAGTGTTCATATCTTTTCAATCAGCTAAGTAGGTAAAAACGTCTACCATAATTCGACAGTAACAATTAAGAACTCTTCTGTCGCGCATTTTAAGGACGAGTTTTTAATTAGGTATAAGGGTTGAATGAAATTAATCTCTTCAGAAATCTTCTATTTATTCAATTTCATATAAATAGGATTATAATAATTTTATTCATACTATAGTTTTGTTATTGCTGATATACATGAGAAAAAAAAAATCCCAATATGAAAAAATTGATGGCAATGTATACACGATGAAATAATATTGTTTATGTCAACAGTGTCTTATGTAAGATTATGATTGTTCTTTCACACAGTATAGTGAGTGAGATGACACGTGTCAAATATTACAATGTTGGTATTTGTGTCCAACCATTCACAATAACACTGCAGTTATGTCAGAGAAATACGTAACACAAATGCATGCGTTTTTGTATTTGTTGATTTTAATCTACATAAAACAAATGTTATTTCCAAGAGATTAGGTGCCCTATTTACAAACGTAGAAGTAGCTTTAACTAAGATTTAAAACCTGTTATCACCATGGCTACCTCGGTTCAGAATAATCCCAGAATAAATTCAACTGCATGAACTTTTTAATACCGGAGCTTGAAAAATAGATGTGATAGAAGCCACAACAGTTTCAAAAAAAAAAAAATAACAATGGGCTTAAAATAGCATTGAGAATATAAATATACAATATTCGTGACCTGTTCGACCCGATTAAATCACGTGCTTTTGAGTGATTCTTTTTTGTACTTGTTAACGAATGTCACGACCCATAAGATAATCATGAATAATGACGTATTGTGACGTAGTATAGGCCTCAACGATTTCAAGCAAAACAGGGCTATACGATAATGTTGAAAAGGGATCTTTTAAAACTAATTAGTTGAAAAATCAATTAAAATTGGATTATATATCACCGAATTTATTGACTTTCAGTTGCTGATCATCATATAAAAAAATGAATTGAATTAAAATATGGCATATATGCTGGAAATTGACTCACGGTCCGCAAGTTTGTATTCCGATACTGAGACCTTCCCAAAATAGTTGAACTGTAGATTTTAAAACTTTCAGGTCAACTTATATTTTATGAAAATTTTCAATTTGATAAATTCCCAAACAAGAAGATGTGAAATTGTAATTTTCATTTCAAAAACCAAAACATGTGCGGTATTTGAATTTTGGTATAAATCAAGAGCGTCGTCAATGAGAAATGTTTGTTGGAAGTCGTGTCTATAGGAAAGCATGCAGCCATCAATTGCATTAGCCTATTGATCACTCACACGGTTCACTTATCAACGTTTGACATATCGCGTTTTCCTGGTAAACAATATTTGTCTCCTGTTGAAAGCGTTATCGAAAGAGACGTGATTCATCATATGGCGCCACTTTCATCCTCGTGACTCGCACACATAAAGAGAGAAAAACATTTGAAAAAACAAAATGATCTTAAAAAGATTCAACATTTTTTCAACAAAAATATAAAACCTCTACGAAACTGATGAAACTTATTAATTTCATCAATTAATTCACGTTGAAACGTGAATTCGGTGTTGTAATTTTTTTTGCATTTGCACTCATAATTCACTATTTTAATCCACAGTTAAGCTCTTTTTGAAGGGCTTTGTGGATGTGTTTTTTTTTTGTATAATCGTAATTTTCTTTCATGTATCAGTGTAATTGACGAAAAAAAAGGCAACATTGTTACAATTCGCGTTTTATCGCGGCTCGAAAATGGCGGAAAGACTTGAAAAAAAAATCATATTTATATTAATAATAATAATCTTTATTGCCATTAGAATTCACATGCTACATGTTGTAGAATTATTAGTAATCGTCAATGCGCATAAGAATTCTTTTCTTGGTTCTTTTCATTCTTGATTCTATCAGCGCAAAAACTTTACGTAATTTCGTGATTTCCCAACTGGCGTTAAACAAACACCTCTAATAGCTCAAAGACTTTAGTCACGAAAAGAAAGACGAAACACTCGATTGAAACGAAGCTGAAGATGTTCTCGTGGCGGATTACGAGAAGATGGAAGGAATGTTGGCAAGTCTCGATCTATCCCCCCAACTAGACGTGCCAAACGAGAAGATCTGATAAAACCGATTAAAATAGGTGAGCCTCGGCCAAGATTTAATACCGATTCATGAGTATTTTATTATACTTGCATCCTTCGAAAGAGAAAGAACTAGATCAAGAATGACAAGAGTTTATAGAGTAGACGAAACACTTGCAGTCACATGAAATGGCCGATAAAGCTACACTAGAATACATCCTAAAAGAATAACATTGACACAACATGCACTAAAACTAGGAAATAATGTACATACGCACTCCGCGTACAGTCTATGAAAAAAATAGTTCAACATTTGTTCAAATTTCAATTTGGATAAAGAAGAATTCTTCATAAAAACGCAATGGTATACGTTAATATAAAACCAAATTCAAATAAATTCGTTTCTATTTTAGCCTATACCACTAATAACTTAGTTCTATATGCGTGATCTTCTGTCACTCAAATTCCGCCATCAAAAGTCACAGTGGCTAAAATCATATTATCCCACAACTAGAGCTGTACTAAGGCACAGGCACAGGCACAGAAGGTCTGGACCAAGGGCGTCAAATGTTATTGGGCGTAAAATTTTCAATGGAAACCAGTCCATTAAAATGAGAAAAATACATAAATATATTATCGTTGTTTCATTTAAAGAGAAATATATTTCCGGTATTCAAAATTGTAGAGCCTACATTTTATTGTGAGAATTCGATTAATTGAAGACAATATATTAAAAACAATGCTCAAAACACATTTATTGAAAACTATATCTTTGATTGTAAATTGTTTTAAAATTAAATTGTAGTGGGAGCACCAATAAATTTCGGGTCTAGCGGCACCAAATGCATTGACACGAGTCACACGACCCCGCCCACAAACCAACTTTAGCGTATCTCATTCAGGCAATTGATATCCGAGACATCCCTCCCTAAACTTTGATCGGTTGAATTAAATGAAAAAGATGTCCATGTGCCAATATTCAAGCCGTGGAGATTATATACGACACAATGGTAAAGTAACCATGTAAGTTCATTAGTCTGACCCTTCGACCTCATCTCTTGAATAAAACAATACACAGTAAAGTGACCAAGTAAAAACTTCACACTGTCAAGCTGAAGAATATGGCAAGAACTGTACTTGCAACCTGACTTGGGCCGGCACGTCGGAACCCATGCTGGCAATGTTGTTGTTGATGTTGTTGCGCGCTATCTAAATTAACCTAAACCAACCTTTATTCAAACTGATTTAACCAACATAACCCAATCCAAACTAATTTACTCCTCGCAGCTGAATCTCATAATCTCATAAAAAAAAATGTATATATATATATATATATATATATATATATATATATATATATATATATATACACACAATATGAACATAGGCCTACATCACCTTCATTGAATAAATCAATATTAAAAATTGAAAATAATCAACATAGAAAATGCATGTTAATATTAGAGTACAAAATAAATCAAATATATATGCCTATATAGTCAAACAAGTAAATACAGAATATAGAATATTCAATATTATTCAAATGACAAATATAATTATACAGGATCGGAATAATGAATAATAACTGCTTATACCAAAAATAATGATGATTGGAAAAATAACTAATGAAAATAATATAAATAATATAATGAATCTGAATATCTCCGCTTAAATTAAATTAATCCAACCTTTAAACAATTTCACACCGTAACCGAACCAAAGTGGAACCTTTATAGTCTATGTTGGAACCTAATCTGCATAATGCATGGTTATTCAACAGGTTTGGGTACAAACAGCCACTTTGAGAGGTGGGAGACGGCCGACCGCTAACATGTACATCACTACGTGTTCGAAGAGTTTCCTTTCCATGAAACACCATCTATTATACTCTGTTTACACGCGTCCGTGTGACAAACACTGACCAATCACGAAACAGAGAAACACGAAACAGAGGTACAGTAGCGGTCACTCAAAATGGTGCACATAAAAAGGGGGTGCTGAGGAGCGTATACCGGAATAAAGTCGACCCGGTCGTGTGACATGGGCTCCGGGGTACTTTTCAATGGAATGTGGTTAGGGTTCAGGTGAGGTTGGAAACCCAAATACATGTCACACAACCAAGTCGACTTTATTCCGGTTTACGCTCTTCAGGAGCCCCCAAAAAGAGATGAGAAGTCTCGTCTGATTGGCTGGGTTCCGTCAAGCATGATCGATTTTTTTCTTAATCAACATCGAAAACTTGACACAAAGCCATTTTTCCCTATTAAGGCAAGGGATGAAAGTAGGATTGCTTTGAATGGGACACCACAAGGGCGATCTTATACCACCCAAAAATCGAAAATAGAACAGATCCTGATCAACAAGGGTTTTCCGATCAATGGTACACATCTACACGAGATCTATGACTATCAATAACGTAACGGGATAAGCAACATGGCGCTTTCCTTTCACACCATGCGTATATCAAAGGGATGCCGCCTTACAAATGTTATGATGATTTGCTGGTATTATTGTGTGTTGATCTATACAAGTAATAGATGTAATGCAATCTGTGAATTCAGCTCTTTCCAATAATATTAAACAATATTGGGATGAATTTCATTTGAATTGGCCAATCTGAATTTAAAATACGTCTGTAAAAGCATTTAGTCCCCTAGTCAAGAGCCCTACTGCTATATTTACCATTTGATAACTGGATAATTACTCATCATCTACGAGAAAGATTGAAATCAATGCAATTGTACAACTATGGACTATATATTGAAATACGAGTCTAATACGTACGATTTGATTTGAAATTGCGAATCTCACAAATGTACACGAAAGCGCTCTGATTCCATCATGGTGAAAACGGCCTAATGTTAAAAGGATAGGACTTATGCCGTGTTGCTTATCCCGTTACGTTATCGATAGTCATAGACGAGATCAATGGCTTGAGATCAAGGCATTGATAATAACCTTGTGACTTCAGACAAAACCTCGTGTCAAATCTCGTTCTGATAAGAAATAAATTCATTGTTATTAACGATCCCCCAGAGATCATCGAAAACATGGATTGACATTATTTTACTGACATGAAAAAATACAGTGAGATTCAAAATGAATACCCTTTTTACGAACGATATTTATGATTCTTCATTTGTTCATTGATAATTCACCAACAGTTAAATGTTGAGGTACGAACGAGCGGGTGACAATGAAACGACGAATTGAAGATAGGTGTAACTCCGTGTAAAAACGTTTACAAATACCTAATGCGGTACTTGAATCCACGGCTCAACCTGACTAAATGGTTAAAAAATACAGTGAGATTCAAAATGAATACCCTTTTTCGAACGATATTCATGATTCTTCATTTGTTCATTGATAATTCATTATTCTTCATTTGTTCGTTGATAATTCATGATTCTTCATTTGTTCATTGATAATTCATGATTCTTCATTTGTTCATTGATAATTCACCAACAGTTAAATGTTGAGGTACGAACGAGCGGGTGACAATGAAACGACGAATTGAAGATAGGTGTAACTCCGTGTAAAAACGTTTACAAATACCTAATGCGGTACTTGAATCCACGGCTCAACCTGACTAAATGGTTAAAAAATACAGTGAGATTCAAAATGAATACCCTTTTTCGAACGATATTCATGATTCTTCATTTGTTCATTGATAATTCATTATTCTTCATTTGTTCGTTGATAATTCATGATTCTTCATTTGTTCATTGATAATTCATGATTCTTCATTTGTTCATTGATAATTCACCAACAGTTAAATGTTGAGGTACGAACGAGCGGGTGACAATGAAACGACGAATTGAAGACAGGTGTAACTCCGTGTAAAAACGTTTACAAATACCTAATGCGGTACTTGAATCCACGGCTCAACCTGACTAAATGGTTAAAAAATACAGTGAGATTCAAAATGAATACCCTTTTTCGAACGATATTCATGATTCTTCATTTGTTCATTGATAATTCATTATTCTTCATTTGTTCGTTGATAATTCATGATTCTTCATTTGTTCATTGATAATTCATGATTCTTCATTTGTTCATTGATAATTCACCAACAGTTAAATGTTGAGGTACGAACGAGCGGGTGACAATGAAACGACGAATTGAAGATAGGTGTAACTCCGTGTAAAAACGTTTACACGTAATGCGGTACTTGAATTCACGGCTCAACCTGACTTTAGTTTCCAAAGCAGCGGGTTAGTTGACTGAGCCATCGGGAGCGGCTCAACTTTCGCAGATACAAGTATAGATCACTCTGGCTTCTGTGAGCTGTGACATATAGCCGTTACACCCTAAATGTCAACTAGGAGGGAGGGGGGGTGTTATTCAAGCTAGGTGTCGACTATCACCCTTTCACTCATGTACGAACCTTCTATTTTTGACGTATCACTTCCCCTTTTCACGCCTAACAATTTAATTTCATAATTGGACTCACATAGAGACGGGAAATTAGTGGATGACAGAGTATCGGTAGTTGGAGTTGTGGTGGGAAAATTCCGTGACTGAAACAATATTTTGTCGGTTTTTGTGTAAGCTGTAGCACTGATTTTGAGGAAAAAATTAAATGTCTGAATCAATAAATGCACACTCAATATTGTATACGCCTCGTCCATATATTTATATATATGAATATACATATATATATATATATATATATATATATATATATATATATATATATATATATATATATATATATATATATATATATATATATATATATATATATCATTGAAATACAGAACTTGACACAAAATTATAGTTATCCAATTGGCATGGTATTGGACCATTCGAACGGGGCACCACAAAGGTGATTTTTACCATGAGCTGAAAGTAAATAATTATAAGCCAATTATAATTATAAGTAAAAAATATAAGTGAAACTGTATATAAACATATTAAACTAATACGTATACATGCAGGGATAACGAACATTGATTCAAATTATATGTTAAAAATGCAAGAATATATATTTTATTTTTGGAAGTAAGCCTATAACTATACTAACTGGCAATAAACAACTTAAATTGTCTCATCGTTTGCGCAATTTGATTTTAATTTCAATCAATTTGCGTGTCAACAAAGTCATAGCTTAGTAAGCGGTCACGAATCACGATCGACCGTCCGCCCCGTACATTTAACACTAACGCTGACACGTTTCGAGACTATGGCAGAATCATTATTTTATTATCAATTTCAATATTGAAGGTTGAACAGACGTCGACTGCGAGCTAAATTAATTCGCGAGATGTAATTTCATTTCACTTTGTAATTTTGAACGTTCAAATCTGTACGTGAAAAGCAATTTTCAAAATGTCATTATGTACAGAATGTCACCCGAGATGAAGTACGCCTACAAGTTAGCTGTTAATGAGAGAAAAGAAATGTCGCAAGACCTTTAAAAAGCTCGACTTTCAATGTTGAGGGTTGTTTATGCCATCGTGATTATATTTATAAACATAACACAGTGATTAATTATCCAGTTTTTATAGAGAAGTGGTACAAGAAAGCAAATAAATGATAACTACCGAATCCAAACTTTTTATAAGCTTTATATAGACTTGGCGGCGAACTACACTAAGTGTATATTTTTGTAAGAAGTCAAAGCGGAATTTCCAATCGTCAATGTTATAACTATGAAGACAGGCGGTCGTTTGGAATCCTTTTTCGCCTCGTTACTATATGGCACATGCACCGCCCACCTATCAAGTTGATCAAAACTGTCCAAAACTATACTCTAACCTCACTTTTTAGACCACTTTTAGACGAGCTATGGACAACTTTGACTGCCAGTGGGCCGGTTCATCAGACTTGGCGAACTTGGAACCGACCATAGGAACTGAATAGTTCTTGAAACAATTTTAATGAGAGTATAGACCTACTCATTTTGAAAAAAGTTCGTAATTTGAAAATTGAAACAAAAACTGAAATTTTGTCAACATAGATAAAGTAAGCGACATGTTTTTTTTTGTTTTGTTTTTTAATAACATCGAAACTTGATACAAAATGGGTGAAAGGTAGGATTGTTTGGACGGGGCACCACAAGGGCGATCTTACCACCCCATTAAAATTATTTAAAAGCAATAGCTTCAACAACAGAACTGCGCTGTCTGTGACCATAATTTTCCGCAGCAGATAAAAGTCTTTCAGTTTCCGGAAGTTCGGAACACATAAGTAAAAACAGTTTCTATGCTATATATCCGGACATTATCAGCATTGGTATTAATTTAAAACAAAACACACGAATGTTGATATCTTGAAATTGTAATGAAATAGGTCCAGCTAAATAAACGTGTTGAAAGTAATTCTATTTATATTTCACTCCTATACCTGAACGAAGCGCACATCTATCAAAACGACTGAAGTTTCTTTATTTTCACGAAAAAAACAAACAATGTGAAACTTCTCGATTGGAAAGTTGCCCGTACATTTCCAGATCATACCGATCGATCACATGACTGCAGCCATGGTCCAGTCAGCTGTCAAAACCAATTTGTCATCAAAACTTGTGGAAACAGAGGATAAACACAATTCCTTCAGTTTCCAACGAACCTAACTCGGTTACCTCGGCCATTCCTACTGTCAACGTTCGACGTTTGATTCATTCCGAGGCGGAAACTTACTTCTCCGAACGCTAGCATGCTTGAAATCGATCTAGATTGCACGACGGTGTACACGCAGGGAGGAATGAATATTGGACCGGAATCGAGTCTGAAATACAGGAATTTCTGGATGTGATCGTGTGGATGGTGGCTGCATTGGAAGAAAGCGATGAAAGAGTTAGGGGTAAGGGAAGGATACTGGAATGTCATTACCACTTCAACGTGGAATGCTTTGAGAAACGAGAGGAAAATATTTTTTTCGATTTTTTTCTTTTCATCTCTAGTTCTCTCTCCCTCTCTTTCGAGGCTTCCTTTGATGGTGTTTCATTGACGCAGCCGAAAATACAAGTGCACCTCAGAATAAAGAACTACTTTGTGAATGAAGTACCTTTTGTATGGAATCCTCATGCACGTTTTTATCAAGAGCGCATGCGCGCTTGATTTTGCGAAATAGCAGTTTTTGGTGATGACTAATGAGAGTACCGGTAGAAGGGTGTACTAAATCACACATCCATCACATACATTGAATTATCATTCATCAGATATTTTGATATGTATCCAAGAAAGAAGAGGTCGTCTAGCAACTGAATAAGTGTGAACACTTTGCTTAATCTCGCTGCAAATTCGACGATTAAAGGCTTTTTGAAGATGTGGTTGTTTTTTCTCGCCCTGGAAAATTATGATACCCAGATAATACCACAGCTACACAAATGTAACGCTGATATTTGTGTTAGAATGTTGGTAGACGACCTTCTACTTTCGTGGATTCAATGACAGTATTTTCGAAAAATATTAAAATTATCAAGCTTGGATCTTTTTTTGTTTACATGGCACATAGTTGAACAACCGCACGTTTTAATAGCTCTGTTTGCATGAGGAAATTATACACGCCATATATGATTTCTCTACTTGATGTAGCAGCACAACTTTGGATGTCCAGTTGCAAATGCATTTTCCAATTATGAAAGTTGAATGGTTCTTACGTTTACCATCTCGAAGACATTTTATATACAGATTTCTTGTTTCCAGTAAGATCACCAAAATAACAATTGAAAACAATATACATAAGATACAATTCACGACCAGTGATATCAATCGGACACCTAGATGTATGCAACTGAAGAAAATTCCCCCCAATAATTGGATGTTATATTTTGTAACGCCAAAGAGGAAAGAAAACGATGGTGTGGTCAAATTGTGTATATAGCAAGAAACTTGAATGCAAAAATATGTTGATAGAAAAGAAGAAGATAAATTTATATTTGAACATTTAAATGTATAACTTCAAAATCGATTTGAGGCGGCGGACCGGGTTTGAGGCGTCTCACAAGGCGTCTCCCCCCCCCCCCCCCCAACGTTCAAGTCTATCCTTCAGGGCCGACTATTTGCTTCAGTTTCTCACACGAATTTTCGAGAAAAACAGCAAGTTTGAATGATTTATAGTGAAAGTAAATTCCGGGTCACCAGTGTACAAAGTGTTTCTATTCGACGAGTTCTGTCATAACACGTGGAACATGGTGCAAGAAACCAGACGCAGACTAAGCGAACAACAACATTGCGAAACTCACAATCGGCAATGTTAGAGGATAGCCACAATAGTGAATGAGACACCAGTGGTTCAGAGTAATTATTCCACATACGTTTTAAAGATATATTATCGCCTTTATGTATGCCCCCGAGCCCTGGGACCAACTGAGACTGTTGTTGTTGTTGTTGTTGCGAGCAGCCCTAATTAATCTGAATATTACTGCTATTATGTGTTATCTATACTAAGATGGTTGTTGTTGTTGTTGTTGTTGTTGTTGTTGTTGTTGTGCGCAGTCTTATTCAATCTAAATAGTCTTTCAAGTGTATCTTATTACTATTGCTGCATTTTTTCTGTCATTTAATTTCATATTTATAAACAAATTTCTTCCCTTTTACCAATTCAAAAATCATGCTATAGGCCTATATGTTTTTTCAACTATCTATTTATATTACTGACATCTAATTGGCATTGTGCTTCGATATTATTTAGAACCTTGTTTTTTAATTGTTACGTATACGATGACAGACCAGCTGTAATATGCAAGTATACACATATTGATTTATTTTCAGGCAGCCCGCATACACAAGAGCTCTTCTCTTACGCAGGTTTCTTGTTTTATTAGTATATGGTGCATTTCAATTATATTTATCCACAGTCACACCATTTCAATTGTATCAATTGTATTTTGTTCCATTATTTTATTCATGTGGATTATGTTTCAAAACAAGAATGAACTGATTCAAAAATGAAATGAATGTACTGTTTTTTTTTTATTATAGATAATAAACACTCATAAACTGATAGTATAGATCGTGTTGGAGCGATCAAATGCTTGGTTATCAGCGCAATTTCGAAAGGATTTCTGAATAATTATTTTATAGAGTTTCATTTAATTCATACCTTTTTGTCGACGTATATCAAGTTATGCTGAGCTATATCGTTCAGGTGATATATTACAAGGATTTAACAAGTATTTAATCGAGTTTTCATCGGAGTTGATTATGGTTTTTGTAGGAAGTAGGAAACAATAGCATCGGACGAGTGAGAGCAAAGACATCCATTCAGTTCAAATCGAGTCTCTCTGTTTAGTGTGAGTTTCACAGGCCACCATCAGGGAAAACAAATCCACACGAAACTTTCTAGGCACACATTACTTATATTTCAACTCGGAACTGTTTAGGTTCGGTTAGCAATAAGTCGAGCAGATTATGAAAAATTGACTATTTTGATATGACCAAAATAAAATAAAAAGAGAGAGCGAGACATAGAACGAGAGAAAGAAAGAGAGAGAGAGAGAGAGAGAGAGAGAGAGAGAGAGAAAGAAAGAGAGAGAGAGAGAGAGAGAAGAGAGAGAGAGAGAGAGAGAGAGAGAGAGAAAGAGAGAGAGAGAGATAATAACATGACGAATGAACGGAAAATATTTCCAACCTGCGAAAACATTCAAATTTTGAGATTTTCAAGTTTAAACAACAACAAACACTGTATATGACGCACGCAACTGATAATAACATTAACTACACATTTACCGTTTTTTTAGTTTTTTAACCTCATATCGTCGGCCATATTTTATGTAGGAGCGAATTCTGTTGTTTCCTGTACGAATATATGGAAATCGGGTAAGCTACAAAACCTAGATGTATTTTCACACTAAAATACCTCTCATCATCATACAACGCATATTCTGCGTTTTCCTACACCTATCAAGTCAGCATTCACGAATGAACTCTCCTGTGCGTTTTGGATTTGACATCTCCAAGTTTCAAATGCAATCAAGTATAGCTGCTGACTGATCAACACTACCGATCGTTTCGTTTAGTAATAGAGAAGACAGCCGATCGAGACCGGCAACACGTACCAACATTGCAAACATTAGTTTTCAGACGAGCATGTCACAGTGAAAGCTTGATAAACACAACGTATCACCATAGAAACAACGCATGAGAAAATGTTACGCTAATTTACACATGGTAATGGATATCTATAAGGCATTTTAACGTCTTTATTTATACAAACATATGTATTTCGCATACGAGAATAACCTGTATTAGTAATCTTGACACGCATTTCGATATGGAATAAAAATTGCATCATGACAACTTGGTTGCATGACAGAATGTCGAATGAGAAAGAATAACTTCAGAGTATTACTAAGTTTCTTTAAAATTTGCCCGATCCATGTATACAGACTTTCTGGCGTAAATTCTCAAAGGACCACGTCGGAGATTCTAAAATGAACGAAATGAAAAACATTTTGCCAAATCTGGCTCGATTTTATCATTTGTGTCCATGAGTAGAATTTATAAAAAATATATATTCAAAAATTTCAAATGCTCGAAGAATTCGAAGAAATTTAGGGAATGACCATGGAAAGTTTTGTACGCAATAACGTGAGTTTGAATAATTACGAAAATATCATCAGATATATGACAAAAGAAAAAGGCATGAAATGTTTCGAGACCACAGACCGTCTTTAATTATAGGCAGGAATAAAAGAAGTTTACGAAGTTTCTGAAAGCTTTCGAAATTGAAAACAGTTGAACGAACGTTTAAAAATAAAGTCGACAAACACTCATATATTAGAGAGTGAGAGGGAGAGAGAGACAGAGAGGATGACAGCTAGGTAACCGAAACAAAAGAGTTCAAAAATACATTTGTTACAAGAAGACATGAAACAGTTTCAGATAATTGGGTGACATCTTACAGCTATATCAACGGCTCTATATAGCCACCATGTTAATCTCAGTATATATATTCGAGGGGACGGAAATACAGACAGAAATCAGTTTTATCATCTTGAGAGGGACATAAAGAATATCAACAAAGAAGCAAAGTGACCCACGAATATATATATATATATATATATATATATATATATATATATATATATATATATATATATATATATATATATTCATATATATATATATATATATTCATATATTTATATATATATTTATATATTTATATATATATATTTATATATTTGAATATATATATATATATATATATATATATATATATATATATATATATATATATATATATACATATATATTTATATATATATATATATTTATAAATATATATATATTTATATAAATATATATAAACACATATATAAACAAATATATTCATGAATATAAATGAGTTCGTCAATAAACTTCATTATTTCATCAAGAAAGTGGACGAACAAAGTCCAAAAGTTATAAGAATATTAACTGAGAAACAAATTGACACAGCCAATTTCATACAATAATGAATATAAATATCCATAAATATCCATGAATATAAATAAGTTGGTCAATAAACTTAATTATTTTATGAGTATGAATGTTGAACGCACAGAATGTAAAGTTATAATACAATATTAATCACGAAGCAAATTGACCTAGTCATGTTTTTGCAACTTTCGGTAGCTCGGTCAGCTGAAGAACCGCTTTAGAAACTGAAGTCACCTTTGGGTGTGGGATCGAGTCCCGCATAAGGCATGGGTTCTTGTAAAAGTCTCTCACCAATCATCAATTCATAGATTCATAATAACCTGCTCATTCGTACCCCCGTATAACCTAGCTGTTGGTGGGATAAGCAAACAATCATCAATCAATCAATCCTACAATCAAATATATAATGATATATAAAAATGTATAAATATTTATGAATACAAATGAGTTATTCTACAAACTTCATTATTCAATGAGTAAATATTGGACGAACAAAGTGAAACGTTTTTCCGACTCCCGAGAAATTTATCTCATCTACATGTGTTTTATGTAAGTATACTTCCTCCACAGGGGATGAACATAAAATTGTGTATGGACATTTACAGCCTAGAAGTATACAAACTGAGAACATTTTAACACGGTCAAGTTTTTTTCAAATTCCATGAGACTTTCATCATAGACCAAAGAATACCAAAGGATACCAGAGAACTCTTTGGTCAATGCTGACACGTTGGGATTGTTTTAAGCTGAACTATTTCAAGAGTTTTAGGATCGGTTTTTCGAAAACTCAATTAACCTATACAGGTTTTTTTTCGGTTCAGCTCTCAATTAGCTCATCAGTGAGTGGCCACCATCATTTTAAATCTCATGCTGATTGGTGAATTGAAAATACATTTCTATCCACACTGTTCCAAGATACAGGATAATCGCTGATTACGTTCACTGATCACTGATCACCGATTAGCACGCTACGTCAAACCTCACCGCCCCGCATACAGGTAAAATACTTTGAAGTGCCTACTATATTTATTGAATATCTCGACAATATATACACAGCAGAATTGTTCAATCGAACTGATGACATAAGCCGATATAACTGGTTATTTCGATAAATACTATATGATGCAATTCTACACTGAGTAGAAGAAAACAAATTGAAAGCTGAAGAAATCTATGAAATGAAGAATAATGTAAAGTGAAAAAAAATACCGGTAATGATAAAGTTCAACAATTCCAGTTTAAATTATGTTTTCATTTGTATTATTTGAGGTGCTCAAGAAGGAACATCTTCTCCCGAGAAAACCACTGATCCGCAGGGGGGGGGGGGGGGGGGGGCGGATCGAGTGGTGAAAACTATTGGAATTTCATTTTCGTTAATTGTTTTTTGCTTATAGCAATAACTATACTATCCAGTTGATAACAAATAAATAAATACCATAAAATAAAGTGACCCCATCAACTATTTTCACAAATACATTAAAGCCTATACCAGATAATTTAATCAGTATGAAATGTGTATTATCCCCCAGTGTTAATAAAGCCTGCTGGCTATAACTATGTGATATTATATACATATTGTACTATTGTGATTTGTGATAATATTCATATATACTACGGGAAATGTTCACTTCATTAAAACGTACGGTATTATCAAAGCATTCAATTTGCACAAACTTATAATTATGGCGAATATAGGTGCTCCAGATATCTCACACTCGCAGAAAGAGAGGGAAAGAGTAAGACAGAGAAAGAAAGAGAGAGAGAGAGAGAGAGAGAGAGAGAGAGAGAGAGAGTGAGTGAGAAAGAGATAACGAGAGAGAAAGAGGAAAAGACAAAGAGAAAGACAGGGAAATAAATAAAGATAATAGAGATAGAGAAACAGAGACAGGGAAAAAGAGAAAGAGTAAAAGACAAAGAGAAAAACAGAAATAAATAGTGAGAAAGAGAGATAGAGAAACAGAAGGAGATGGACAGAAATATGATTCTTATTCCTCATCTCTCGACGCTTTGTACTCCAAGACTATCGTTATATATCGTTACGTGACTGTAACACGATATAAGCTCGCTGTTGCAGCCAGATTTTGATAATAGAGATCATTCAATAGAAATGTAGGTTAATCTGTATCAACTGTTATGGGCTATAAATGAATAAAGATGCAGGCGACTGGTACAGATGCTGCTTGAAGAGTTGCAACATGTACTGCAATGCACATGTTCTTTGTACTCTCCACAACCAGAAGAAAGAACCTATCAGCCCGCAGAGTGTCTCAACATATTTGTTCAGTACAAGAATTATTTTTTATTATTTACTTATTTATTATTTTCATTTTCGTTCAGGTGGAACATTTCTGAGTGAATCATATGTATAGTCAAGGAAAAAATAAAAGATTATAAGTCACACACAACAAACAAACAAGAAAATATACATGAATTGAAATGAATGGTAGATGCTATTTTTTGTATAAATACCCAACAACTACCAAGTCAAGTAACGGAATTATGAACAAGTACAGAAATCGAGTCACTATAAAAAATGCATTGGGCCTACATATTAAAATCAAAAGGTAGGACTAATTGAAAGTAAAAATTTAAAATTAAGAGTTAAAAGTCAATTGCTCAATGGTGTAGTTTGAAGTGTCCATCTGTGATTTGAAATTGTCGGTCATATATTTTGAATACTTTAAAATGACATGAATGAGCCCATGAGGGTCAATTTATAGAGAAATTTCAAGTTTTTTGGTGATATATTTTGAATTTTATGAGATATCAACATGACAATACGGGGGAAAAAAGAGATATTTGCAATACCTTCTAAAAGGCATGAGTGAAAACTTTTCAACTTGAATTGCTATAATTTTTACAGGTATACAAAAAGCTAAAAAAAAAAAAAAAAAAATCAGTTGTATGGGCCTACCTGTGAAAATGTGAAATTCTATCCAAGGTGATAATTTTATTTCAGCTCATTTTGAAGGTATTGAAACATTTAGTTTTTCCCGCATAAGGATTTTGATATCTCATGCAGTTCAAAAGTGATCTAAAAACAATAATATTTCGCTGAATCCACTCACATGCATCTTGAATATTACAGTTTCTGAACTGTCAGTGGAAGCTTGTTTTTGTAATTTTTTTTGTACCTCGTGGGTTTCACAAGTGTCTTATATGACTCTTATCATTATCAATTATTAATTGACTCTTATTAATGATGGCGTTATTTATAAGTACATGAGAAATAATAGAAAAGAACTATATTATCAACTTAATTTCTACTTTTTAGTTGAATCGGAGACATAATATTGGTTATACTATAACCTATGGAGGGATAGCAGTTTTGTCAGGTTACTATATAGTATATGGTCACAAGAAACGAAGGCGAGAAACGAAATTATAACGACTTGTACTTCTCACTACTATTTGGCCAACACAATTTGGAATTTCACATTTCTACAATTTTATATAGTGTTATAAGTAACATTATATAGCCTACTCAATGCCGACATACAGTCTGTTAACAAACTGGAGGTAAAATCGTCGTGAACTTGAAAATATATATATTCAAATTTCAGAACAATCCGTTTTATGTTACCGTAATTGTACACTCATCCACTATATATGACTACTCTTGAAAGTCGTAAGTTTTGTGAAGCATACAGACACAATATGTATATAAGTTATTCATTATCAATTTAGTACTCATCCCTCGACAATTCGTTGTTTATCATCAATACAATAAATTGCATAATAATTATTCTAACTATTTGCCATTTGGAGTGAATTCATATATGAGCCACATACAGAAATCTCAATTCAAACAATTCAATTTCAATTTCAATTTCAATTTTTCAATTTTTAAATCATTTTATTCATGTTTTGTACCTCTGAATTTGTAACACTTTCACACTTTCACATTTTCATATAATAAACCAAAACAAGAAGCCCGCGTAAGACAAAGTCTTGTGTGCGGGCTGTCCTATAAAAATAAAATAAGAGTAAGTCGGTACAACAGACAGTATAACAGATAGTATACGAAGCAATAGGCCTATATCAACTGATTTAATTAACTTGAACTGCCCCTCGTAATCTCAGTCTCATTGCAATCGTGGGCGTGTCTCACATTCTACCGCACATCAAGTTCACCTGAGAGATCTATGATGCGAGACTACACCATTATATATACTTAGAACTGAATAAGAGAGAGACAGAACGTGTTATTTATTTACATTGGGTTTAACGACGCACTCTACTGATGACTACGATCTATTGGCGTCGATGAATGATATATGAGATTATGAAATGATGAGATGAAAGTTTGATTGAATAGGTGTGATGAACAGTGGGAAGAAGTCGGGCGTGGCGCTCTTGTTGAGAAGCCATCCCAGTATTGACCTGAACGACAGAAGGAAACCAAGAAAGACCAATGTCCGGATTGTTAATCATGGCGGGAATCGACTCCCGTTATCCTGAATAACGATACACCAATTGATTGACCAATTCATCCTGAATCCTTATCCGTCGTGTTTTATCGTACTAGGAAAACGCGGGATGCGCGTTGTTAGACGAGCTTAGGGGTATAGAAATCTAGAATGAAAAATAATTTGTCAACCCAATCTACATCTACAGACCTTGGATCACTCCAAACGTTCAAAAACCTTACGAGAATCAGTTATGTCACGGCCTTCCTCTTCATTCATTTCAATCGTTTTGAATTAATTGGTGACACTTGTTGATATAGATTTAATTGGTTCCCGTAATAGCCTAAATTGATGGGAAAATGCTTTATAAATGCGTTTTCTTCGTTATTTCTCATCCGATTGATGCGAAAAATCTCTCAAAATGTGCTTAATAGTTTCCTTTATATTCGGCGAAAATTTGAGAGGTCTTGAAAAATTTTGATTTTTCAAGTATTTTCCTCCGGGTTATTCTAATGGGGATTTTTGAAATTTCTAAAATTCATAAAAAAAAAAGTTACGACCCGATAATGCCACAAAACTATACAGATCTAAGTTAGATGAGGAACCATGACGAAAAAAAGTTTGAAGTTGATAGCTGTAGCCGTTTGACCTGTGGAGAACCGACAAAAAAACATAAAAACAAAAAAAAAAAAAAAAAAAAAAAAAAAAACATAAAAACGAACACCAATTTTTTTCAGTATGTCAAATTGAATCCTCGCTAAAGCTCGTCTAATCAGTGCGAAATGTCAACTGCAAGTAGGATTGTCAATATCGTTGACACATATAGATATTAGATATTGTTTCACTGTGGAATAGTGGAGTGTAAACAGTGAATCTTCATGATCATAGTTGTCATTCTCAGTCAATGACTTTGAGTCAAATAAACGTTGATAACAAAAAGTTGACCAAACGAACCGTCTGACCTGTGGAGCCTAACAAACAAAAAAGTTACAGACGAAAAAGAAAGAAGAGTTATAAAAGAGAATACACACACACACACACACACACACACACACACACAAATATATATATATATATATATATATATATATAAATATATATATATATATATATATATATAAATATATATATATTTTTTTTTTTCATGGAACAAAAAAAAACATAGACATAACATATAAATAAATGATGCCACGTGATGATCACAAAGCCCTAAAAAGCTTGACTGTGGCTCAAATACAGAAAAATAATAGAAAGAATATTGTGTAATGCGATGGTTGAAGCAGAAGTAACATATAATAAGGTCGAATAATTACAGACTAAATTAAATATGTTAGAAAATGAACAAGGTGGAGTTAAACAGTGAATGTGAATAATAAATACAAATATATATATATTATATTATATATATTTATATATGTATGGTAATACTGTCTTTGCGGAAATTTGCCCGTCTGGGATAAGTGTGGATGGTTCTGAAAAAAAAAACCTGTAACTCGACGGCGAAAAACTATTCGCCATCTTCTGGAGTCGTTAATTGCCTCTTCTTAGGGTACTCGAATCGAATAATCGAGTACTCGAATCGAATAATCGAGTACTCGAATCGATTCTTCGATTCGAGTACCTCCAAGAGACAAGAACGACTCCAGAAGATTGCGTATAGTTCTTCACCGAACCGTCGAGTTACAGCTGGTTCTTTTCAGAATCTCAGAAGACTCATCTCAGAAGGCTAAATTTCCGCAGTCGGTATTACCATCAACCACAGTCACTCAAAACTTGATACGATTAGCGAGTTTTCCTACTATTGTTATTGTTATAATATTAACATTGTAACATATATTTATTCAGCAGAAAAAGTGAATTCCACTGCATTCGTTGCGTCAGATTACAAACTACCAACGATTTTAATAATTTGTCAATCAATTCAAAAATATTCACAATATTTCGTTTTAAAAAACTGTGTACATATATAAATATTGCCAACATGTATATTATTAATTTACAATGGTCATCATATTTTCTTACCATGTTATTAATTGACATCGTTAATGATGTAAAGTTTCAACTATATAAGAATAGGCTATTCGATTGATCAAGTCAAGTGGTCGTGTGTTCGGGGCCAGAGAGGAGTAACAGCTGATAACTGGTACCATGGGTAAGTGTTGATACAATATCATTAATAGCTCAATATTGACACAATCGTATATTCGGTTTGACACATACAAATTTAAAATATATTACTGGTTATATTTCATATTGATGAATTAAAATCACTGTTAACAATTCATTACTCATTAGGGTTTGAATTGCCAATTTGTTAATGTGAGCATTAACGGTAACTCGAAGATTATTACAATAAAAGAACATCAAAGCGGATCATAAACAGTAATCTGTGAGCGTTAGCTAAAAATACAAATATATTACTATTTCATATATACCTTTTATATATTTCATATATTCATACCGGTCATTAAATTACCCCATTACAGTAATCGGATATGGCAAAATTCACAAGATATTAAGCATATTCAACAAGAAAGCTTTCACCTTTCTGATTTAATTAAATTTATTTCCATTCATATTGGGTTTAATGACGAATGTAATGGTAACTACGATCCATTAGTGTCGGGATTTAATGAAAGATTTGATTAGAGTTGAAGGAATTGGTTCAATTTTTGATATTTTAAATTCAACATTTTCAACATGGCAAGGTATTTACTATACATATATAAATTGATCGATTATTTGAAGTTATTGCAATAACTTTCATCTGGTAATAAATTATATGTAATGACAACTTGGATCCTAATACTCTCATTTTATGTATACGCTATTATTTTATTTATATTTTATCGCACTTGTTTTATTGTATTTTTAAAGTGACAAATTAAATGAATTGCATTATATTTCAATATATGATCATTATTTGTAGTACAGTATATATAGTTGACGAGTCGTTAGTGTACCCAGTAATAAGAAAAAGTCTGTTACTTTTTGTCTCTTCTTGCAATTATGAATGATAAAATTGAATTATTTTGATCAACATCATCTTGGAAAAGAATGTTATGAATAATTTATATATTGAAGAATTTTTCAATGAAACTGACTTCAAAAGATTACTTTGTCACAAAAAAAAGCAAAAATAATTATAATTTCATGTATATATATATATATATATATATATATATATATATATATATATATATATATATATATATATATATATATATATATATATATATATGATTATTGTATGGTTGCTAACGACCCCCACCAACAGCTAGATTATGATGGGGTACGAATGAGGGGCGATTATGAAACGATGAGATGATGATAGGTGAAAGGACGCTTGCAAAAACCCCATGCCTTAAGCGGGACTCGAACCCACGCCCGACGTCACTCAAGTTTCTAACACAGTATACGCCAGCCGACTGAGCCACGGATACGGCTATGTAGGCCTATACCGGAATTTATATTTTTTGTTCACATTTTTTGATCTGAATTTTTTATCTAGATTCCCGATTAATGATAAATTATTGCTGAATTGAGTAACGTTTTGAATTTTGATGTTAAACCTAGCAAATGGTGCTAATGCATATTGATATTGTGTTATACTCACTTTTTTCCATTGCCTTGATTGGGCAAAAATGATTTTGTATCAAGTTTTATCGATGCTATATATTTTTTTAAATCACTATAGGACGGTTGAAATTAGCAAGACTTTTCCCTCCAATTTTAAAATGTTTCATTGCTTTTTTTCGATTTGTGGACACCATGTTTCAACACAATTTATTTCTCCGTTTGACCTGAGGAGCGCCAAAAAAATGGAAAATGGAAAAAATCGTTTTCTTAAAAAGCGATAAGATCTTCATTCGGTCAAGTGTTGGTTTTCCAAGGCCCGGTATTACCAAGTCTATAGTTAGCCTTTATCTGACAGTTCAAACTTGTTATCACCATGGTTACCTATGGTATTTGTTTTCACCAACTCTCAGATAAATACTAACTGGACTTGGTAATACTGGGCCTAAGCCTTCTACTTGGCCAAGTATAAATATGTCCACTAATTGTAAAGATTCCAATGAATAATCAGTCAAAGCAAGGCACTTTGTCGAACCTACAGCGAGGGTCTGCACCCAAACGACTAAGAAATTCAGTAGTGGCTTTTCGTCGAACAGAAGTAGGTTTTAGATTGGCTTTAGTTTAGATTAAATTAGTTCAGGATGTTTGTTTGTTTGATGAGGTTGGGCAGTTTAGTTTAGTTAACATAATCTTGACCAAGTCGGTTAGATTGAGTCAATTTAGGTTGCAATAGCTGCGCGCAAGAACAACTAACGGTCCGCATGTAGTGACACGGAGATGCTATCAACTGTTCGGAAAAAAAGTTAGAAAAAAACTGTGCGAATAAAAATCTGTTCGAATATTAATGCAGTAGATTGATATTTCGGTCAAGCTGTACGCGGGCGTGAGGGTAACTCTCCGCCCCCCTGAAATACCATCAATACCTTTTAATAGCGCCAATTTTTAACCGAGCACTTAAATTTTTACTGTGAATATTCGAAGTCATTTTTTCGAACACTTTTATATTCGAATAGTTTGTCCAAACATTTTTTCTCAAACACTTTTTTCTATATGAAAAAAAAAGTGTTCGAAGAAAAAAACAGTTCGAATAAAAAAGTGTTCAAATAAAAGTGTTCGAAAAAAAATGTTCGAAAAAAAAAATTTCGAATAAAAATGTTCGAAGAAAAGTGTTCGAGAAAAAAGTGTTTGAATAAAAAACTGTCCAACAAATTGGCGCTTTAAAAGATGTTGATAGTATTTCAAGGGAAGGAAGATTTGTCCCTAACGCCTGCGTACAACTATACCGAAATATCAAGCTATAAGACGAACAGTTTTTCATTCGAACATTTCAATATTTGAAGGTTTTTTTTCGAACAGTTTTTTTTTCGAACACATTTTATTCGAACAGTTTTTTTCGACCAGTTTTTTATTGGAACACTTTTTTCGAACACTTTTTTTCGAACACGTTTTCATTCAAATACTTTTTTATCCGTTTTGAATCAAGTGTTTGAAAAAAATGTTTGTAAAAACTGTTCAAATAAAAGTGCTCGAAGAAATATCTGTTTGAATATTCACAGTATAAATTCAACTGCTCGGTCAAAAATTGGCGCTATTAAAAGGTGTCGATATAGTATTTCAGGGGAAGGGAGTTCCCCTCTCACTCGCGTACAGCCTTACCGAAATATCAATCTACTGCATTAATATTCGAACAGTTTTTTTTTCGAACAGTTTTTTATTCGAACAATTTTTAATTCAAACACTTTATTATTCGAACCCTTTTTTTCGAACCCTTTTTTTCGAACCCTTTTTTTCGAACAGTTGCACTCCCGTGACAAAGACCGTTGGTCCGATGAACAACGGCTGCTATAAAATTGATCACATTTCACGAACCTACACCAACTTCTATATTATATCTTTACTAGAGGCACTCCTCATGTACAACATGACCTCCAACGACATTAAATAGAGAATCGTAAATAACAATGTATGACCGTAAAACAAATACGTTAATAAACACAATTATGCACTATTACTCTTAACAAATAGCGAATTTAAGATTTCGAATGATTCACACACGTACTCAACGAGAACAAGAAACGTAATTAAAAGGTCAAAAATTACGTCTTCTGCTGTCGCTGTGACACCTTTGGCGATGTCAAGGGGGGCGCTGAAGAGCGCATACCAGAATACGGATACTATACCAAGTGTGTACCTGGGCTTGGTGTGTAAGTACAACCTCTACACTAACTTTCACGTCCTCTTTTCAACACGACAAGCCCACGTTCACTCTTGGTAGTATATCCTTATTCCAGTATGCAATCTTCAGGCGCTCCATGTCAAGCCGTCCATTTGTTATAACAATGACAGTGGGCGTGGGCAGCGTTCTGCACCCAGACACACACACACACACACACACACACGCACACACACACAAACTGAGTAACTATATGTATAATGATTATCTATATATAGTACATCTAATCTATAGTCTATATTATTATCTATGGTTACTGAATATATCATCAACGAATGAATATAGGCTCTACTCATTCTAATTCGTCAATGAAATCTACTAGGTAGACGACACGGAGCGATCGTGCTGCTGTTAGCAGGCCTACTGGCTCTCCTGGCAACTACAGCTGCTAGACCAGAGAAATGCAACGATAACACATTATACGCAGATGACACCATCCAAAAAAATGACACCATCCACAAAGATGACACCATCCACGCAGATGACACCATTTACGCAGATGACACCATCCACGCAGATGACACCATCCACGCAGATGACAACATCTACGCAGATGGCATCATCTACGCAGATGACACCATTCACGCAGATGACACTATCCACGCAGATGACACTATCCAGGAAGAAGACACTATCCAGGAAGAAGACACTATCCAGGAAGAAGATGGGTTTGAAGGATACCATGATGATCCAGTAGGATACAATCATGCGTAAGACGTTGTTCATTTATTTGATTTGATCTACTTTTCCCGAGATATATGAATGTAGGCCTACTAATTAAGCTTGTTATGAAGGTACAAGAAAATCATTGGTATCCTAGGATAATAACGACGAGTTGAATCATCGCTTGATCAACCAATTTATCATTCGTAAAACCGGGACTCACCCACTTTATTCGAAAAAGAATAGAAAAATGAAATGAAAATATATATATATATATATATATATATATATATATATATATATATATATATATATATATATATATATATATATATATATATATATGTATATATGTATATATATATATATATATATATATATATATATATATATATATATATATATATAATATATATATATATATATATATATATATATATATATATATATATATATATGAATATATATATATATATATATATACATATATATACATATATATATATATATATATATATATATATATATATATATATGAATATATATATATATATATATATATATATATACATATATATACATATATATATATATTTATATATATATATATATATATATATATATATATATATATATATATATATATATATATAAATATATATATATATATATATATATATATATATATATATATATATATATATGAATATATATATATATATATATATATACATATATATACATATATATATATATATATATATATATATATATATATATATATATATATATATATATATATATATACATATATATATATATATATATATATATATATATATATATATATATATATATATATATATATATATATAAAATTCATTTGTAAATCACTTCGAAATAATATTTCATTGGACTCAATCAAAACTGAGCACGACTAGTTTCGCTAAATATGATTTTGGATATATAGGATCGATTTCTGAAGTGGATTAATATATGCACAAATCAATAAAATCGAAGAGAAACTCAATGAAACTCGGAAAACCTGAACAGCTACTTTTTTCAAGTTAGTCAAAGGTAGAATATTGACTATTTCAAACCAACATTCTACTGCACAGGGCGTACTCGGTCTTACCACAATAATCATTCGAATGTCTTCAATTTTCAAGGTTGACTGAAGGATCAGGAAGAAGCGGAGAGAGACATGCCAATAAGAGAGAGCCACACGAACATGGAACGGAATCGAGACGACACGAACACAGCGAGCGAGACACCCGAAATAAGTTGAAGAAAATGTGGACGAAATTGAAACAAGCAATGCGCAGTATCAAGTTACTCCAAGACGCAGAGAAAGATCAACGTGTTCATACAAGGAAAGAGATACGCGAAGAACTGCACAAACATGACGTTAAATGGAACGCAATACTTGAGGAAAAGATTCACGAGCACAAGAAGTTATGGAGTGAACAGCCGAGAAAAGGTTCACACAAACACTGCAAATGCATAGGTAAACCTGGCAAACGAGGTCCGGCCGGACCTACAGGCCCTCAAGGTCCTCGAGGATATGACGGCCATCCAGGAAAACAAGGGCCAGCGGGACCACAGGGTCAACAAGGAGAGCAAGGACCGGCAGGACCCAACGGACGGCCCGGTCAAGATGGTAAACAAGGAATACAAGGACAAGCAGGGCCCAAGGGTGAAAACGGAATGAATGGAGAGAAGGGAGAGA